>JBBBVT010000020.1:9916281-9931859 GCA_037177035.1 Craterocephalus eyresii | reverse complement strand
CCCACCTGGCTACGACCCCCTGCCTGTCTCCGGCCTTTCTTCAGCTCAATCCCCAGTAAATAAACGTCATTACAAACCGTTCCTGTGTACTGCAATTGGGTCCAAACACCTCCCGTTTCACTCTCGCTTTTTTACTTTCTGTCATTTCTTTCCTCACTCACAGGATAATGTTTTCCTGTGTTTCTTTCCTTAACCAGCCACAGTGTGTGTGTGTTAAAATAGTCAGTGTGTTAATAATCACTTGCTAGTGTGTGACCTGCTGTTGTAAAGCAAATGCTGTAGCACGTGTCACATGATGCCGTCTGACGCATATACTCTGTTTATCCTAAATTCTGTGTTTCACACTTTCTTTTAAGTTTATATAAATGTCCTAGATTGTGATTTAATATCATAACTCTAAAGGCCACCTACTGTGGACTTTCCCTCCCTAAAACTCTGGCTTTCACTAAACCAAATACAGGTCTTCATCTGGAGAATGCAATATGTCAATATTAACACTCTCTATGCTTTGAAGATCTGACTTTTAAACCTTGACATCAGTGCATATTTGAAGGCTTATTATTCAAGAACAAATGTGGCTAAGCTGTTGACCTGAGTTGTCATCACCCACATGTGTTATACCCACCAAGAAGGGGCACTATCAAATATGGATAAATACATTTTTGCCAATTTATAATTACTGGTTAATAGTGATTACACCACTTCTAGATTAGTGATTCAACCAGCAGGATCACAGAACCTTTTTTTAGTGGGTCGCAGACATTTACCTGGGCAAAATGTTAGAAGCAGAGCATGCCCAGTTCTTTATCTTCTCCAGACCCCATTCTATGATAGCACTATGTTACATCTCTGGTTGGGTTTAGCAATATTTCATTTTCTTGAAAAGACATTATTTTTTTCTATATCCACTTTTTATTTAATTTATTTTGAGTTTGTGCTCATTGTCAGAGTCATTGAGTAGTCTCAGTTAATTTCATTTAATTTAACGTTAAACGGACTGAGAATAGTTTTTTTTTCTTCTCAGTCACGCTTTTTATGTCATGTCTTTTGTAGGAGAACATAAACTGAGTCTTAATGTCTTTCTCAGAAACATTTTGATTGTTTTGGCAGCCTTTTGCTTATAGCTTTATCAAGTGACTGAATAGTTTTCATAGTACAGTATTTGTTATAGACAGCTACTGAAATAAAGCTATAAATTTAAGAATCTTTTTCAACTTGATGTGTGTGCATGTAAGCACAGGCATTCTGTACAATCTGAGATTTATATGAAACAGTCTTCATTTAATGAATTTGAGAGCTGAGATTTTAACTCAACTTTGGTCATGGCTGGTATTAGTGATGGAGGGTCTCAAAGTCAGAGCAGCTGAGAACCACTGACGACATATGTTGATAAAATGTAAATATTTAACTGGTTTATTTGAGAGATATAATCTTTGTTTAAATAACATGTATGTATAGGCCACTAGGTTTTCCATTTTTCCAGTTGTAAATATGTTCATAAAAGCAAATACTTCATATTTCAAACATATTTTACAACCCAGTTGTCAAATATTCAGTAACTAGATAAATCTATGGTAAGAAAAAGTAAATATGTTGGTTCATTTAAGATATTTTAGCCAAATCATTCCATAAATGACAGCTTCCCAATGATGCCTATGATTGACACAAAGAGAATCTATGTTGACTGGTTAGGGAACGCCTCAGGATATTCATGGGCGAACTGGAGGAAATGGCCTAGGAAAGGGAAAGTCTGGGCTTCCTTTTTTCATCTGCCACACCCACAACTACACTCCAGATAAACAGGAGAAAATGGTGGGTGGCTAGATATTAGCAGTGATTTGACAGACACACAATGATTTCATTAGAGAGCAATACTTTAAATGTTTACCAAGGCATTGTAACTTTTTACTCATAACCTTTATCAGGTGAATGCCTGCTATGCTGGTAGGTTTAAGTTTTCTAACTTAAACCATGAGCAGTATAAATGAATGTGCAGGCTGTGGAAAGAGTTGCTATACAGCTGTATTGCTGAACTGCAACCATATTAATATTCAGTTTTGCACATTTATGTTGTTCTGTTGTTGCAGCATTAAGCATTAACTGGAGGTTGACTTTAGCTTTGTCAATCATCCACATGGTGTTCATTTACTGCCATATTTTCAGGGAAACTTATTTGCTTTTCTTCTTAGATTTTTAAAAAGTTTTACTTGAGAAGTCAAAATTGTTCCATTTTTGCTCCCCTACCTATGAAATGAATCCAGACTCCCTGGAACTCCCTGCCTCTGTTCTAAAACTGCAATTTTCCTCAGAGTTCAGTGAATGCCAGGATACAAGGATCCTGCCAGCAAATTGTTTATTGGAAGCATGTCCATTTTGAAATTCCAAGGTAATGTTTTTGTAAACTCTCTTGTTATATTTGATTGTTAAGTGTCATTTACATGGAAATGTAGTTACATATACCACAGAATGCCCCGCAGTCAAGTATACAGACAACTACCAAACGTATCACATAAACATGCATTTCCTGTTCTAATATGGCATGATTTCTTTTGTTTCCAACAAACAGCAACCATAGATGTAACAGACAGAGAAGTTCCAATTAATCAGTCCATGCATGCTATTACTCACTGTTGTAAATTTAATTTGACCTTGTTTCATGTTATGTGCTTTAATTTGATTTTTCTTTGACACACTTACTGTTCAAATTGAAGCAGAAGAAGAAAAAGTGGGGGAAATGGCCCAGATTGACTGGAAAGGTAAATAAAAGTACTGCTTGCTGTATTTCAATGGTGAAATAAAAAGAATTTGTAACTCTGAGGCAAACTGACTCTAAATATAAAAGTGCAGAATAGGTTAAAGCCATACACAGTTAGGCTTTTTGCAACCAAAATCTTGAAATAGCAAAACCATTAAAAGAGACATTCTCCTAAAAAGCACGAGAGACATCAGTACACAGGCTGAAAGTGAACTCACCTATAAATTTTATATCTAGTCGTAAATCCTTGGCGGAATCTTTCCACAAAGGACAGATAGCTCCGAGAGTGGTGGAAAGGTCCGCGGTCAGAGATGAGCCAGTCATATTGCTTGGTGACATGTTGTTCAGCAGCCAACAGGTCCTGGCGGGAAGACTGAACTGTTATATGGTCCCATATAAACAGGAAGCAGATGACCTCAATAAACCTCCAGTTCATGCTTTTTTTTAAGCCGCTCTCTGTTCATTCTCGCTCCATTATGTGGAGACCTGAGGGGAGAGAAAAGAAAGAAGGAGGGAGGGTAGAGATGTACAAAACTGTTAGATGACAAAGTCTATTTTAGCAGTACAAGTAGAAGTCATAGAGTTAGGTTAATTGTCTTGTACTGAGCAAATACAATAGCACCCTTGTCATTGTCACTTCACCATGACATAGTGTGAATTTACTTTCTGCCCCTCACGTATTGTTCACCCTTCGTGCCTCCCTGGAGTTTTCAGAAAGCCACACATATTGTGCCTCTGCATACAAGGAGCGCTGTTCTTTTGCAAATGAGTATGAGGAACATCCCCGGCTATCTGGCTGTCTGTGTGTAATTGGTGTCGTGATAAGTCCTGACAAGGTTAGAAGAGTGCTTTATGACATGTTATGACACTGTAGCCTCTAATGTGGAAGAACAGCTTCTCCCTTTATGCAGCGGTTTGAATTACTGCTGAAAGCAATTTTCATCTTTTGATATTGTAGTTGAATCTAATCATACCTGAACTGGGTATCCTTATATTACCACATTTAAAAAATACTGAACAACAATTCACATCCTGCTTAATGAGAAAAGAACAAGGAATAAATTTCACCTTTTAATTAACCATTAAAAAGATGCATGTCCTGGCGTTGGACGATGAAGTAAAATATGTATTTGGTTCTGATATATTCTACTAGTTACCGATAGAGAAAAGATTTTCATCAGTAATAGCATTTTAGAGTTTTGGCCTGTGGCCGTGAAGCAACAGTATGCTATCAAGTGCTACCGTATCCATAAAATATTCCTCTTTTCATGGTTTATTAGACAATAACACATCATAAAAGAGCAAGAAAAATTTAATGACCCTAATCTTTTAGTTAAATACATGAGAGCGAAATACTGATAAGGGGATCATTCTTGTTATTTTATTTTTCTTTTCTTTTTGTCTATGATATAAAATGAATTTTATTAATTTTAATATCACTAAAATAGTTCAGAAATGTAAATTTCAGAAAGTAGTTCACTAACATGAGCTCAAAATTAATAATATTTTGATTCTGTGCTGGCATAACTAATGATAATTATAGCTTCACTTCTTTAATCAGTTCTTTGAGCTGATTGTGACACATTGAACTTTTGACTATTACCAAGTAGCCTGGTTCAGGGAAATTAAGTTAATTTCTTGTGAGCCTGATTATTGGATTGAATCGATGTAAAAACTGAGATAGCTCCCTTTGTAATTTCTTTTTTAAAGAAAAGTCATGACTTATTTCTACAATTGATTAGAATTTTAGTTTATTTAAAAAAAGATTAATTTTTAGAAGTGCAACTGAATGAAAAAAATGTGTTTCATTCATTCAAATTAGTCTTGATGTTGAAAAATTTTGCTCAGTGTGAGAAGTGACTCCATCTAGCTGAGGTTACCACAAGATTATGAGTCCAAATGCTGAACTTAATTATGTGTTTTTTGAAAGCATGATGACTCAAAGCCAACATGACGTTCCAGATGGCATTGTTGTACACAATCAAGACGTGTAGAGAAGGTGGTGAAGGGGGGGGTTACTGTAGATGAGTCATCTGTCTTTCACCATCTTTCATCGATAAGTCTAAACTTGCTAAATGAATGGACTAAAATCAGTTTGTAAAGCAACGTGTCAAAGAAAACTGCCAAATAAAGCTGTAAAAAGAATAGAAATATAATTCCCAACAGTATATTGCATTGTTTTTTTGCCCTTACTAAAAGAAAGACGTTTTAACCAAATTAAGCTTGGGACAAAGGGTAGTTTGGTATCCTAAATTAACACATCCTCTAATCTTTTGATAAAGAATCCAAATTGTGAGACAGGCATGATTCTCTCTGTAATATAATACCATTGCATTTTGACATTTTGATAGAACCCTGTTGCATTACAAATTAACACAGATGGTAGCCTTTCGTTTCAGGTTTCAACACAGTGGGGTAACACATAGTAAATTTCTTCACTATTATCTGTCTGCTGTCAGCATCTAATATTGTTGTGACTGGTGTGTCAAAGCACTAATGCCAAACGACACACTATGCGTATCTCAAAGATGCCAGCGGCTTCCACAAAACTGCAGTAATTGACACCCTGGGAATGAGAAAAGGTTGGAATAAAGTATAACTGAATTCTTATACATTCAGAGGGGAGTTTGTGCAAGAATGTGCTGCATATAACTTGCCAGGTGAATACTTCTAAGAAGCTTTGAAGATCAACCATCAGGTATATTATGAAAATATAAGAAAAATGTTTGTCCATGTTTTATGTTATGATTATCTTCCATTTACTGCTTTTGTTGCTTTTCTCTCCACCTTACCTTTAACCACATCACCAAAGCTAGTACGTAAAAGCCCTTCCTTATCACAGTACCATGAAAATCACTTCCAGTTGACCTACAGTAGAGTTTGTTTTTCTTACCACCTTAGGCATGATTGCTTTCTGAATCTCTGAAAGCACCCACTGTGAGAGCATTTTACATGTTGCCACATGTTGATGGTAAATCCTATGTGCTGATTTGTATGAGCCAAGTTTTCATTCATATGTTAATATATCTGTGTCATGTCCTGTCACCATGGCAGTTCTCCCATATGGGAGATTTTCTGCTTGTTTGCTTTGGTAGTGTCTCATCTGAGGATTATCAGACTTAAAAGTAAAATACATTGTTAGATGGAAGACATTTTGGTTGACCAAAGAGAGGCTTTCTCCACACTTTAAAATTGTTATCCTACTCCAATTATATGTACAAGGAAACATTCATTTTATTTTAGGTCTTTCTCCAGTTTTACAAGATGTTGTTTGTCTGCATTAAAAGAAAGAAAAATTGGCAAGAAACATTTTATGAGGCTGAAAAATATGAGAGAAGCTATTTTGTGTTTAGAAAGTATCATTATTACTGAAAAATCTGACGGGTTGATCAAAATGTATACACTGTGTGCATACATTCTGGTGAAAAGTACTGTCCATAATGAGTGGGTTGGTGGGTTTTCTTCAGGGCAAGGAGACATGTGGTGAAATAAACCAGTAGTACACAGGAATTGAATATTCCCTTTCTATTACCTTTAAATGGTATGTGTATAGATACAGTACAACTCAATGAAATGTTTTCAGTACATAAAAAAGGAGAAAAAAATAATGCACTTATGTTCGTGTACAAATTTACTGTACTGTAAATAAGCATCAGAGGGTGGGTGACGCTATTTGTACATCAAGATAATGCGTTAGCTCAAAAACCTTTAACCATGTCTTATACCAGCTACAGTATCACTGGAAGAAGCTGTTCAAAGGCAACTCAAACAAGTCTCGTAAATCTGACCATTCCAGGGCATAATTTTCAAACTTAGTTGATGATTAAACCAGAAATCAAACTTTGTACCGCATCATCTGAGGTTCAGTTGAAGTGATTGACTAGCATTTGGGCAAGGCTATCCAGTGCAGGGTTAGAAGCATAATAATTAAAATAAACCTGACTAAAACCATAGTTACAGACAATGATTATAGTATTTGGGGTATTTTGGGGATGAAAGGGACAAACCTCAAATCCATACATTTTCTGTAAGTTTTGAGATCGGCAGAACCCTTGAAAAATATAAAATGTTGCATACTGAGATCATAGAGAAACGCCAGAATTCAAATACTAGCCCCCTCCCCCTCTCTTGAATTTGCACTAAAGGGAGAGGAAAGAGTACAGCATATATATAAAAAAATGATTCATTGATGGTAGCAAATGGCATTTAAATGCTTTTGCTGAACAATAGCTAATAAACCAAATGTTGTGCCTCTTACCTGCCTGCATTATTTTTGTGTGCCTGTTATTTTCTGAGTGAATTAGTAAAACAGAGAGAGGAAAAGACAGAGAGTGGATCATGCTTACCCTTGAATAAGCAGGGTAAAAAGGGGAGGATGTCTGCTTCAGGAAATCACCAGCCAGGACAAGGGAGGCTTGTTTTCTCCATCCTCTTTTTAAACAGCCTTATTCATGCTGCAACTCCTCCTCTATTCTGGTTCTTTCAAGGGGATTCAATCTCCATTCAGGTCCTGTCACTTGCTTTGCCAATCAATTCCCCCCTCCCCTGTGTGGGGGCCTAAGTGTTCCTCTTCATTCTATAAAGTTCATAAGAATGGAAAGGCTTGTTCTCCTTATTTGTATTCTAAATCCCAAGAAGCAGAAGTTCAAGAAAAAGTGACGACTTTTGCAAGGAGGTAGACTTAGGGGAATTGGAATAGAGATACTGTATATTTCTATACTGTCTATCCATTGTTCATACATGACATCTGGTCACCAAATATGTATTATTTATACTCTACTTTATTTGTCAGAAAAATGGTATGGATACAAGCTGATAGCGTTCTTGCTGAACTGTTATCAGCACAGCTGCCTCAGAGAATTTATTTCCCAGTGATACTGGTATAATGCGCGTAGTGAAGCAAAACCTTTGACGTAACGTTATGGATGGCTGGCAGCCTCAAAATGAATTTTTGTACTCCTCTGGGTCATTTTAACATACAGTACTTCATTTTAATACGGCCACAAGGGGTCTAAAAGGTTGTGTGAGATACATCAAAGATTTATGCGGCTAAATGAAAAAATGAGGAAGGTCTGCATCTAAATATGCCAAATCAATGTTGTTTTAATTCAGAGGATTATTATTGCGCCGCTCACAGACATGTCTAGAAAGGCATGGTAATGGTCTGCCACTTGCAATTGCTGGAAAGCCATAGAGGAATGGGAGGACTGGCCATGGCTAACTTCATTTGCACTGGATTTTTCCCTCAACCAAATCTCTCGCCTTGGTCTTGTCGTTTCTTTAAAACGGACTGCAGTGGCACCCTGACCTTCAGAAAACATGGCTGAGTAAGCAACACTGTTTGATAATTAAATTCTCTGGTTGGTCAGGAACCAATCAGCTCAGCTCAGGGATCAATGGCTGATTTTAAAGAGCAAACTAATTCACTAATGGTCAGTTATTCCAATTTACCTGGCTGCTGAATTATTGTGTCCAAATCTATTCTGGGAGTGGAGGGATCAAAGCAACGCAGGGAGAAGAGCGGCAGATGGGAGTAGGTTGCATCTGTCATGTGAAGTGGTGCAAGGAGGGTGCTCTGTGGTTGATTTGATAGCTGCCTAGTTGAACAGAAGCAATGCGGGGGCGGTTTATGAGATGGCTCTTACAGGCATCGTCTATGTCATAAAGCAAACTAATTAATAAGGTTGCAGGGTAAGCACGAGGGCAAAGACTTGATTGTTTAGGCACAAGGTTTTTTGCGAGTGTGACTCAGATAGATTAAGCACACTGGCTAACGAAAGGGCAATTAAATTTAGCATGAAATAAAATGGAATTAAACTGTCATGAGGGATTTTGCACCAAAGAATAAAAAAAAACAACATTGTGTCGCTGGCATATTTTTCCCTGCAATCTGTTATTTTCATATATTTAGAGTTCACCTTTACATTAATATTGTAAATAGCACCAACATGGTTATTATCTGCACACCACATGTCTCTTAAACACAAATGAACATCACAGTACTGATTTGATCTTATTCCAGCAGAAAGTGGCCTTTTTGTGAGCTCATAGGAAAAATAGAGCTTTTTCTTTTTTACCAAAGAGAAGGAGATGCAAGGTAGCGTGGGTCAACCATTTGTCACCACATCCACAAGTGCTGCTGTTGGCTGCTGTGGCTGCATAACAGATGAAGATTGATCATTTGTCAGCATGCAAATTGGCTTTCAAATGCTTTCTCTAATTACTCTGGTTTTATTGATGAGAAACCACTGGCTGCTTTCCTTTTATTTTCCATATATGACAAAGTATCTGCTGTCTCTTACCTTTCCTTATAAGGGGAAATGAAAAAAGGAGAAGTCCTACAGCCTTAACAGATTTCATATTCTACACCTTATTCTTGTGTCTCCCTGAAACAATGTAAGATTAAGGGCAAACATACCAGAAAGGCTTTCATTCTCTTACATGGCCACACTCAAAATGTACCCAGAGGAGCCCTTGACATGAATCAGGGCCTGAATAAAACTTGCAGGGGGAGATGTAAATGACACTGTGTGCACTGCACCTTTTTCTTGCTCATGCATGTAAATGTCAAGTGATGTTACCCGCAGGTTTCCTCTGACAAGACCCAAAAAGTCTACACCAAAGAAACGCGTGGGCAAGAATCTCTCTGAGTGTATCAAAAATCTGCTTTTCTAGAAAGTGCATACAAAACTCTGCAAAGTAGCGCACACTTTAAAAAAGAAACTGACATTTAAAGTATTCTGTGGACTCAGTGAATAAAATAACCACAAAAATCTGCGAGGAATTTCACCCCATTAATATCATTTCACTGTAATTACCATTAGAATTAAACAGCACATCCTTTCTCCTTGTTTCTCCATTCTGTGACTGATCTGTCATAATTGCCTGTGTCTGTAACATTTCATTCAAATCACACTATCAGTGCCACAAGATAGGGTGTGAAAGAGTGTTGCGAGGCAACTGTGAGCCTGCAGTCGGTTTCCATAACTGCATGTTATTCTAAAAAGACATATGTGGTGAGGTATCATCTTATCAAGGTGAGGGTGTGATTTCCCATCCTGTTTCAATGTGTGAGGGCTGTATGAAAAGAACACATGCTACTTATTTTCTCATGCAGAATTTCTTCAGTAAGATGAGGTGCAGCTAGGTTCACTCATTCCACCAGTCTTGAGCTTTTAACAACTTCTGTTTCCTACCGACGGATGACTATTACAAAAAAAAAAAGTTACAGAAAATATTTTGCCAGCAAATTTCTGAGCGTTAATGCTGTTTCACCTACCCTTTTCAGAACAGCCTTCCAGTTTTTTTTATTGTTTGAGGGAGGCTCTCTGACAAAAATACATAACAGCTGCTCTTCTCTCAGGAGAATGGACTGCTGGCATTATGTGGAGAGATTTTTCCTCTTTTTTCTTTTTTTTTTTTTTGTCCGGTTGCAGTGGGTTATTTTTGTTTGCTTTTTCAATCCCCATCAGTTCCCTACACTCAGATCCAATGCCATTTCTGAAAATACTGACCTCCTTTTCATTTCAAATTTAATGCTCACTTTCTAATTCATTGTTTGACAAACTGATTATCACACGACTTTGGCAAGAGTTCCCTCTCTCACCAACCACCTGGCTCTTCTGCGACAGAAGGAATGGGGTGTTAAAGAGACGGTCACTGATCCTATTGTTCCTCATTCAAAGCCCTACATTTGTGAAATGAAGGGAGAGAAGAAGCGCAAGCACAGGCTCACTGTGTTCCATAAATCAGCAAAATCTGCAGAGACTCAGAGCAGATGGTGGAAATTAAAAGAAAAAAAAAAGTTCCCCCATCTCAATTCAATGCAGATTAAGCATTGCAAGGCAAAGCTGTTCTGTATTACATTTATGCAGCACTGTGCAAGACAGCATACCATTCTGGCTGGTTTGTTCAGTGCCCAGCTCATTCTGCCTCTTATAATGAACTTACTCTTCTATCAACTGAAATGTATTAATCCACTGTAATTTATTAACAAAACATCAAAGTATTTTTAAAGCTGCAGCTTAAATCAAACTGAAAATATGTAAATGTACGTCCAGGATTTGTTGTGATCTCATCACAAATGTAACACGGTAAAATGATTTATGAACAATAACAGTATTTTTTTATCTAAAAATAAGTACTGTATTGTATCAGTAAAAATATGTATAGTATATGCCTTTGTGAAGCCACATCCATAAAGACATACTGAAAGGGCATTTTCAGGCATGCAATAAATGAAAGGATCCAATATTTTTGCTGAGGAAAGCTCTTTCTTTTCTGCACTACATTTTGTCTTCTCTTCTTGGGAGGTTATCATTTGCAAAACCATGCCCTTGATATGGGTTACTGCAGCCAACATGTTCCTATTCCCCATGTTAAGTTTGAAAATAGAGTGCTCTTGACCTCTTGCCTTTGAAATTCTTCCTCTGTCTCTGGATTACTCCCCTCATCTGTCCTCTTTTTATACTGTAACTCAGAGGCTTTTGCTACAAGACAGGCATTTTCAGTCCCTTCCTCTCCCATATTTCTTCTTTGTCTGAGGCAAAGGTAAACTTTGACATAAATCTTGTAAAATGTTCCTCTGTATATAGAAACTCCAGTCATCTGTTGTTATAGGCACCAAGTGAATCCTCAATGCATGGTTGCCAATAACATCTTTCCTTTAGATGCTGAATAATTTACAAGCCAATTCTTCCCAACTCCGACTATCAGCCACTGAGGCACAGGGGTGATTTTCAAAGGCCTTCTTTAAATGTTTGTATTAAAAAAAAGACATCAAATGCCTCTTTACAATTAAAAATTTAATGAAGTGGTTTAGGTATAGGTAATCCTTCCTTTCTTTGGGGATATAAAGCACTTTCTGGGTCTCAAGCATTAATCCAATTTAAGTTATATGCAGAATTTCTTAGTTTCCAACCTGTGTTTATAAAAAGACAGAAAGAATGATTGCATGATAATCTTTACATAAAATAAAATCTAATTAAAAGTAATTGTGATGATAAAGAGAGAGAGTCATGGAGATTGTTGGACAAATATGGTGAGTGTGTGCATGGTGTGTGTGGTGAAGAAAATATTCTGAAAAATGTAGCCAACATGTTTATAATATGAATTGCTGTATAGCCACTGAAATTAATTATAAACACTGTGAATCCTTAATGATTGAAGGTTCTGTTTTCAGAGAAGTTTTTTAAGCCTAGAAGGATTGAAGGTTTGCCTTTTACTTTCACACGATCACTTCTTCCTTG
Organism: Craterocephalus eyresii; assembly: GCA_037177035.1. NCBI lineage: Eukaryota > Metazoa > Chordata > Actinopteri > Atheriniformes > Atherinidae > Craterocephalus > Craterocephalus eyresii. The sequence continues at coordinate 9,919,856 of JBBBVT010000020.1, read as the reverse complement.
AAGAAATCACAATGGGGATAAGACTTTGTGATATGCAGTGCCATCATTAAAATCAAATCTTGTTCAAACGATAGACTGAAGTTTTTGGCAGAAAAGAGTTGTAATGGCAGATGTGGTACATAGAGGGGAGATGAGGCACCTACAGAGAAATTTAACTAGGTCAAAACTTAGTTTCCGAACATGAAAATGACAGCATACAGAAGGAATCAGCTTCAACAGTCAAGGAGCATGGAGTCTCTTGGTGCATAATGCCATGCCTGTAAAGGCTAATTCCCTTGAGCTGGCATAGACGAGTCATAAAAGTTTAAGGACTTACTTCTTTGACTGAAAAAGTGGTTGTTCATTGTTAAATTCTAATGTTGATAGAAACTATTACTTATTGAGCTTCTCATTAGCACTGTCTTAGTGCATTTATAGGTTTTATATGTCAGATAAGCATATGAGGTGACTAGGAGGAGCAAGCTGGATTAAGCTGCATGTTATGAAACTGAAGCATGATATAGCTTACCCCAACATAAGATTTTTGCTATAACTATAAGATTTATATAACACTTGTTTTTTTGTGTTAATTTTGGCACATTGTATATTTTCAAAAGAGACAGTCATGGTGACTTATTCATTTGAACCGGAAGTGCTCCAGACCTATGTTATAGCAAGGTCATGAGTCATTTTAAGAACATTGGCAGCTGCAGAGATGAACACAAGACTTTGTTTAGATTGAAAATGTGATTAAATTTGAGTGTAAATTCAAAGCACGGGGTTCACAGGAAAGGTAGTTGCGCAATTAAATCGGATAGAAGCTTTCAATTCAGTGAATATTTTTAAGCAATTCAACCGAAGAAAAGTACATGTGGGTTTTGGATTCAAATTCAGTCTGACAGGATCAAAGGGTTAATCAAGAAAGCACTGATTAGTGATTAGCTTCTTTGTGTGTAATAGAAAGGGAGTGATTTTAGGCCTACAGTGTTTAATTGGATGATGAACTAAGGCAAGGCTGCCTTTAGAATTTTAAACTAATAATGGTAGGAGGTGGGAGTGAGACGATGGTAGCCAAGAGGCGTGGCTTCGAAGCAGTAATGAAAGCAAGAGTAGCCTAGAGGTGAAAGAATTAAAAATGAAGTAGTCCCCTTTATTAAACTTTCGCTAAGCTCAATTACAGTGATAAAAGACTTCTATGATGAACCATTTGAACAAAAGAACATTGAAGCACAGCATCAAAGAAAAGCAGGATTTTGTAGAATCTTGCCTGAACCCAGCAATGCAGTGACAGCTTGTGACCTCAGATCATAGTCTTATTTCTCTACATGTATTCAAGTACAATGTTCCTACAAAGTATAAGAATCGTTTAGTGTTGGCCAGCCAAAGGCTACCACAGCTGCACTCTCTTTCTTTTCTTTTTTTCTTTCTTAATTTATTTATAATTTGTTCAGCACTTTGGATGTGCCTCGTTGCTTCTTCTCTGCTCTACATTGGTTTGCTGAGTGCACAAAAGCACCGAGGGAGGATTCTGCTCAGGCCAGCCTCACCTGGACTAGCCTCTCCATCATTACAACCAGCTCTATCAGCAAGGAAACATGAAGGTCTTTTGGGATAGTGTATGAGTGTGTGCTTATTTACTGTGTGTGAATGTTTGAATGTGACGTAGTATTTGTCCTCTAAGATTCAATCAATGCTTTTCTGTTTGCCAAACATGGCCCACAGACTGCACATGTAGTTCAATGGTTGAGTGAGTCGCCATGTAGAAAGCAAACAATATTTTGCATCATAGTAATTGCATTATTCACTCATGTCAATGATTTAGCCAATGTCTGGAAATTTGGAGAAAATTGCAGAATTCACACATTGACTGTTGCAATAAGGGTTAGTGGCACATGCTTACAATATCATATTATTTACAGTAGTTGATAAAATCATGTATGAGATTGCGATATTTAATGTGCATGCCGTGTTTCTTCTCCCAGTTAGCAGACTGTCTACAGTTTGAGTCAAACACAAATCATTTCTCTGTCTGGCTCAGGCATGCTTGTCGGATTTTGTCGAGGTTTTGTGCTAAAATTGCGTCGCAGCGTAGCAAATAAGACCAGTGTGCGTTAATCTGTGATTCTGTGATCATTCATAGTTCATACACTTAAGCTATTATACACTATGTCTGACTATGTCCTTTTTAGTCTAAAGAAAACCATTTAAGGCTGATCAAAATAATCTTGGCACTTGGCGATTTCATATTGCTCCAAAATGAGGAGAGGAGTGTTAATGGAGTGAGGTGCCAAATTGGCACAGCACTGGCAGCACTGCACTCAATTGAGAAAACAAATTATTCATGTTAAGAGACTCAGTCAATGTGTATTTCCATTGCCTCTGCATTTTGATAGAAGGCAGAGAGTATATCATCTATTTGAGTGCTTCAGAAAATATCACAGTGTGAACAGTTTCATTTGCTTTCTCCAAAAACATTTTTGATAAAAAAAAGGAATAAAATTTATTTGGCTTGGTAAATGCAAAAAGATGCTTTATTTTATGAGGATGTTCAATTTGTGTTTGCTGTCGAAATCAAAGGAGGCATTAAAATGCAACATTTGGTTTTGCTTGCATCTCCATCACCTCATTTATGTTATCTGATGCACAATCATCCCAAAGCAAAGTATAACTACCCTCTACATCGTCTTGATTGTGTTTGACTGAGTGCAGCAAAAGCCTAGAGGGAACAGCATAAAGACCTGCTTTACAAGTGAATTTCACATTATTACACTTGTTTTAGTTCATCTCCAAAATAAAATTATTCAAATGTCCTTCGGCAAGGCTTTTTTTTTTTCAAATTTGAGGAAAAAAAATCTCTGAGTTCTCCCCTTAACCCCACTTCTGTGGAAAACCTCTGAAGTTTTGAAAACCTGGTCTGTAATTGTCATCACTACTTCAGTCCCCCCTCTTGTGTCAACCCTTCACTCGCGTATCCCCATACTCCATCTTTCTGTCACCCCAACTCCTCTAAAAGAGGATCAAGAGAGAGGCCCCTTCCAATTTCTCTCCACCTCTAATAGGCACTTCCCCGCGTTACATGATCACTGGGTGTCAAGATTAAAGAATGGCTACTGCTTCCCAGGGCAGACATGTATGGGAGACAGAGAAAATAGCACTCCATAATTACTGATAAATCGAGCACACTGCCTCTTCTCTTTCCACTTTCTCCCAATCCACCTGGCCCTGGTGTCAATGTGAGGGGCTGAGCAAGTTAAAGCGAGAAAAAAGTTGACCACGGCAGCCACTTTTTTGCACTGCTGATATTGCAGTTAAGTTCAGGCAATTCAGGGCCAATCGAGTGACTTGGAGCTTTTATTCACCCTCCATCCGTCTCTCCTTTGAAGTGGGACACGCAGCACTAGACTCACATAAGGCACCTGCAGCCACAGCACAATGGCAGCAGCTCAAAGTGTACCAAACTATACCATACTAAAATCCCAAGCAAACACAGGTAAGCTGCCATGCAGCAAGCACAATTCCTCCTTTAATCTCTTGACAGGGCCATAACCTGTCTGAGCCAATGGAGACAGACATCCTTCTCTTCTGGACACTAGAGA
>JBBBVT010000020.1:9809018-9820601 GCA_037177035.1 Craterocephalus eyresii | reverse complement strand
AACTTTATTTATATAGCGCTTTAAACACCGCAGCCGCTGATACAAAGCGCTTAACAGAGTATAAACAGAAATAAGGTGCACAAGAAAGATCACTAAACATTAAAAGAGCATAAAAACAACAACAAAAAACAATTGCATAACTGGTAAGAGAAAGAGAGAGAGAGGCAAGGGCGGAAATTTTTGTTTTCTCACCAGGAAGACCAGCTGCAGTTGAGCTCATGTCCAGTCCAGTTGGGTATCCTGAGTTAAACAGAATGAGCCCATTTAAAATCTGGAGTTTAATCAGGTCAACTCTATATCGATACAGCTACACTACATCATCAGCATGCATTACCTGTTTTAATTTTGATAAACCATAGTGCTCCAATGAGTAATACTCCAATCAGGAAGCCTCCAAAAGCAATGCCCAGAACGCCAGACAGGCGGAAATCAAAGCACGGGGAGTCTGAAACGTAAAGATGAAAAAACAAAAGAATGAAGTATTTAGTCAAACTACGGTAACTACGAGCCAATGCTGGTGGCAACCATTCGTTTCAACACATTCAATTAAATGTGCAGACACGAAATATTTTGAATTTGACATGATGTTGTTTGTTGAGAAGTGGGTGAATGATTGTATGCTTTTCTCTTAAATAAACATAACTGAATAGTTAAGTGGTATCTATTTTGTAGCAGTAGTTTCCTATGGTAGCAGTAATATCCTGAATTATGAAGTACTTACTGTCAGTTTAATCTGTAATGAAACTGTTGAATAAATGAATGAATACATAAATTGCACATATGCATACTTGAATAGATCAAATTGTTTGTGTTAGCAAACCCAGGGAAAGTATTTTTTTAGAAAAAAAAATCGTACATCAAGCAGTTTGAGCAGTGCATCACAATTATTACTGGAAAATTGATTTTGGATTTCAGTAACAATTTCATGCCAAGCAACCAATCCAGTGGTGTGCACATTCATAAAACTGGTTGAAAATGTTTCAATTATCTGGTCTTAAAGTAAGTTTAAAAGTTTGCTACTTATGGCAAGTTTTTGGAGATTACCTTCTGATTGATTGTGTTAAGGTAATGAGCTCTCCATAATCATGAAATACCTTTAAAATAAAACATTCAAATGAACATCTTAACAAGTCTGATGCAACTTAGAAAAAAAGTTATATCCTGGTGCCAGAATCTTAGAGTTAGGGTTAGGCAATGAAAACATTCAAATGCAAAACCTTCTGATGTTCATTACTGGGACAAGCATATTGTAAATGTCTGGCCTGCCAAACAACAAGTCTTGGTTTATTCACTATTCTCTGGTTAAGCAGTATAAACAAAAACAAATTCTTCTGAATACATCATCGACAGTTCTTCTCTTCAGTTGGCCCCAGTTTAGCTTAAGTGAAACCTGACTGTGGATATGAACAATTTATCTGTCAGTCTTTTTACAATTACAGATTTACCAGATGTTTTTGAATCCCTCAAAAGCTACAACAGATGATATATAGTTTTTGAGTATTGTATGTTCTGTTTCCAGGTCTAATCAGCTGTCAAACAATTCTCTTACTTAAATCTAAACCAAAATATGAACATTCCTATTGTTTTGTGTTGCATATTAAGCAAAATTATGTTGTGCTTTCCCTCTCTCCTTCTCTACAGCCTCCAGAGGCCTTTCCAAGAGCACCCAGAACATTTGTAAGAAACTAATCATCACCTGTGCATGAGTTTCTCACCTGCCTCTACAGCCTCCTGCCTCCTGGTGTAACAAGCTAATCTAGGGACTGTTCTTGGATTCATAAAATACTGCCTTCCTACCCTGCAGTACACTAAGGACTGGGCATCGGAAACAGAAAACATTAACAGTTTTGCACTAACAGTAGAAACCTGCCCCTATCCTACAGTACAATCATTTAAATTATGGCAAATGTCACATAAAAAATGCTCAAGACTACAACAACTACATCTCTGCCATTTAATTAAACAATAAAATAAACATATACATCATCTGAACTAAATAACCCAGGGCACTAAAACAGTGACATCATGTGGGCATTTATGTTAACTGCATTCCAGAGAACAAAACTAGTCTTTTGATCCAAGGGTCCAAAATATTTCTTCACCCGGACTGGGCCATAAACCATCACAGCAAGTTTGTGAAGGCCCTCTCCAGAGACTTGTTTACTTCAATCAGTTGTTGTTTAAGGGAGACTTTGACAGCAAAGCTGAATAAACAGGAGCAGGAAACAGAAGCTCCAGTGCAGGTGGAGGGGAGGAGAGAGACAGCAGGCCTGTGGTGCGACTCCCTGACCTCTGCATGAAAACTACCAAACAGGAAGGATTGTTGAATGGACCACTCAGTCCTGTCCACTAAAGCTTTGCTACGGAATGCACCCCGCTAGTCCTGCTTATATATAGTCACCTTTGTATCTCTGTTACCAGTAAAGATGAAGACAAACACGACTCAGGGTAATCATCCTACAAGGCAACTCTCACATTCCAGCCTTTGTCTTTCTGTTGTTCAAAAGAAAGGGAGCATAAAGGAAGCTTAAACAAACCCCATTGTCAGTTTTACAAAAATATTTCATGCATCGTTTTACACATTCATCATTTGTTTCCTTGTGTCTTTTTACGCAGACAGTGGATCAACTGAAACTTCCAACACATGAAATATTATCTCAGGAAAGTACTGTCTTTTAGTAAAGACATCTTTCCTTATTTGAGTCAAATGTGTTGATTAGTCTCACAATAGCACAAAGCCCACCAGCGCTCGTGTTTGGACAGTGGTGTAGTCAGACCTGTTGGAAACACAAAGGACTTTGCTCCCCCCACTCCTTCCCCTGAGGGCCATTATGTCTGATTGTGGCCACAAGGTCAGCGTGCAGACCTTCCTAAAGGACGAGGCCCTGCCCTGCAACCGCTTACTGGCTTCGCTGCATATCCTGAGTGTACTGCTGTGACAACTGCCTGTGCAGCACGTGGCGTGCGCTGTAAGCAATAATAGAAATGAAAATTATAGCAGCAAAGAGCAGCTCTTTGAAAAAAAACACTAGACTAGCAATTAAGTCCTGAAGGCATGAAAGATAATTTAAAAGTTTGAGTTATTTGTCTGAGAGTTATTCGCTTGTTGTTAGTGATTTAATTGTAAATCATTCATCTTCAAAAGAAAGTTTTATTTTTCGTTGTTTTGTTTTTTTATGTATTTTAAATCATCTCAAATTATGGGTGATGTTGTAAATGAGCCGATCTCTGTTTTGGAGTTTAAACTGAACTCACTTGTTGGTTGCAGACACGACTGTGTGACCTCCAGATTCCTCCTCACTCTTCCCCCATCCACGCAATTCTGGGGAAAGGGAAAACAAAAAAGCAGCTTACCAATATACCCAATTAAGGATCATAACATTACCCCGACCCAGCTACATACGCTCATACCCAAGTATAAATGTAATACTTAAAAGCTATGTCCAATTGGCTGAAGCACTAAGAACCTGTCTTTTTAAATCTAATTTGATAGTTAATTCAAAAGCTGTCATTGACAGGTGAGGGCTTGTCCTTCAAAATATTTTCATCAATTAAAATGATCAAATTTCTGGTGCTGATTCTTCTTCATTTGCATTTAAGAGCTGCCGCTGTGAAGCCCAGGCCATGTTGTCAAAGGAGCTCTCAGTGCAAATGAAGCAGACCATCCTTAGGCTACAAAACAAAACAAATCCATCAGATATAGCAGGGACATTAGAGGTAGCCAAATCAGTATTCTGGGACATAATGAGAGAAAAAGAACCCATAAACACACAGCTGAAGACTGCTTCAGTAAAGGCCTGGCAAAGTACCACAAAGGACAAAATCCACTCTATAAGGGATTTTCAAAAGATTTAGACTTCAGGCAGGCATTACTTGCTAAGGTTCCGCAACAAAGAATTGCAAACAAGCACTTTAACCATGGTTATGTTAATTTGTTCAATCACATTTGAGGCCCTTTATGTTTACAACTTTTATCCTCAATCCCTTCCCCCAAAATGGAATCTAAATGGTCTAAAAGTTAAAACTGAGGGTCAGCACTTTGAGTCTGCATTCCTTGTAAAACTTCACCAGAAATATTTTTTATACTTTACAGCTAAAGTAAAAATAAAAAAACACAAAATGATGCTCAGTAAACTCCTACCTCACCGGAGCAAAGTTTGACAGAACATTCCAGATCCCATGTGGTGGACGTCAGCTCCTGGAGTTGGTCTAAGGAGAAGCTGAGTCGTGTGCGGTTCACACAGGGACCAAAGGAGCAAGCCTCTGGAATGAAGGGCAACTCTTTGACTACAGGGCATGACCCCTTGGAGTGCACAAAGCAGCTGATCACCTTGATCTTCAAGACCATGTTTCCAATAGGTTCTCCTGAAATCTACAGGAAACAGAGAAGAAATTAAATAAACTACAGCTGAAAGGGGGTCTAATGGGTATCAGCTAAACCATTAAGATCAACCATTGCATATGCTGTTAAAAAGCAACTTAAATAATGCACAATTTCTATAATGACTCCTATGGTATATTAAAGAATAACCCTTCTATTTCTGTATACCAATTATATTGAGTAATATATGCCAATAGTGGTCAATCTGCAGCAAAACAAGAAGAAATCATCTGCTGGTTTCCATATGACATCTTAAACTATTTTATCCACTGTCATTAAAACTTTAATAGCAGTAAGATGAGATGAGATGGTTTGGATATTATCCTATTTCGCTTCCCCTATTTGTCTACACGTAGACAGCAGGGACCAGTGCTGTTATTATCCTCCATTATCGACCTATTATCTTCCACGAGGTCTGAATGAGACAGTGGTTTTGACTTCAGCTGGACAGGGAGGTTACAAAACAAGGCTGTAATACTGCATCCCATTAGGCTCTCAGAGACTTCCTAATTAAAATCCCCCATAAAGAAGTGACAGCATTGATCCTGTCTCACAAAAAGAGATCAACGAACTATCAATAAAACCATCAATCCTGACTTATGATTTCCATGGGCCCTCGATGCCCCATGACTGTATTTTTCAATGTAGAAAATCTAGTTTTTGCCATTTACAGGCCACATGAATGCCACACATAGTTTTATGTTGTGAAGCATGGCATGCAGCAAGGCATGCTGCAAGCTGCTGCTTTAATAAAAGCACAACACTTTCACATGATAGAATAATGAAGCTTTTTTATGGATGGATGGATGGATGGATGGATGGATGGATGGATGGATGGATGATCACCTCTGCATAGATTCTCTTATCACTCTGGACTTTGGTGAGAGGGTCCAGGAGTAAACGATAGTCTGGGGAGGTGTACAGCTGCATCAGCAGAGGCATCGGTTGGGGGGGTTTGGTTGTCATGGGAGCGACTGGTGTTGTTACTGTTTCTGATACTTCAGGAGATGAACCTGAAAATCCAAATAAAAATAAAAACATTACAGAGCATATTTCGTGACCAAATGAAGCAAGCTTTGCATGTCAGTAATGGATTTTGCAGTACTCATACTGTGGATTGTTTTCATAAACAGGTTATCTCTCTTTATCAGTTAAAAGAAATAAAAGAGGAAGATGTGTACTCATTATACCTGTTTCTCCAAATCTGTATGCTTTTCCAAGAACCAGGAACATGTCTGAGTCCACCCATCTGATTTCAGTGTAGCTGGTGAAAGAATGAACTTTAAAATATTCAGACGCCACCCTTTGCACGTCGACTGCTTTGTCATTTTGTTGTGCATTTCCATTAGTTGGTGGGATTTCATGTCGTAGTGAGGGCAGCCATATAGGATTATTTGACTGCAGAAAAAAAAGATGATTTGAGGTGACAGTTCAACAACTTGTAATGATGAACTGTCTTGCATAGGTATATAAGAGAAAACATTATTCATCAAGCCTTGAGAAGTTAATCATGTTGAAAAAATTAATTACTAAGTCTAGTTACAGTATCGTAATATTAAACTGTGACCTTTTATCAGTGGAAAAATGTGCCCTTATTATTAACTGTCCTTAGAAACTATGCTAAATTTCCATAATACAAATAAAATGTAGTGTTTGTATGCATGTTAGTTAATTGATCATTTAAAAGTTAATTGATTACACAATTTTTAACTGATAAAATTAATGCATCTTTAGACTGGTGCTTAAGTTTTATGTGAGCACACCTTTTCCAGTGGAACCATTGAATGAATTCCATTTAACCCCAACAAAACATGCTCGTCTCTCCTTTAATATAAGCTATAAATACTACTCTTTTATAGAGAAATGTTAATGATTAACCAAAAATCAATCATTAATTCTCCTGATAATTGACTAACACCATTTAATTGAATGCCCATCCCTAAGGTTAGTAAGCTCACATCTTTTAAACGTGTTTCCAAATTGCTGTTACAGATTTTGGTGTTTGAAGGCTGTCAAAAAATGTTTTATCTGCATAAGTAGTTTTTATTATGTAACGTACTCTGTGTTGCTCTATGCATGAAAAGCACTTTAAAAATAAAACTTGATTTGATTTTTTGAAAGTGCAATTTTAAGTGCAAGTTGACCACTTCCAAACTTCATGTGGATAGATTCTCTCACACTAAATACACACAAACCTGTGCATAAGCACAGTTTAAAAATCAGGGCCCTGGAATTAATATGTAATCTTACCCCAAGCTTTGTGACTTGTGGACTGAGGACGGTCCAGTTGGTGCCCTGAGGGCCTCTCAGGAACACACTGGTGTGATTTCTGTCCACACGCAGTAATACATTGCTGCAATATGAAGAATAATGTATCACAAGACAAATTTTGCCAATAGAAAATGCAAAAATTGAAAGCAAAAAAAGACAAAAGGTCATGTCTGAAGTAAAAATTTACCGAATTTGAGAATTGTCCAGGATGTTGATGATGTGAATCTCATGTATATTAGTCTTTGGTTGCTGTGGGATGCAGGATTTGAATGAGGAAGGATGTAAGTCAATCTTCATAAAGTGCTTCTTTGACATATCTTCATTTTCAAGTATACATTCAGGACGACCAGGGTTGGTACCTGTGAAAGCACAAATATTTACTTTTCTGCATTGGTCATTGACCCTTATTTGAACAAAAATGACACACATTGGTCACTGGCTCCAAAAAATGGAAAGCCAGCAATTTCATTTTAATTCCCAATCCTAACCATATTAAAGTTTCTAATAATTCATATCTATTCAAACCTGATGTGTCAGAAAAATAATGGTACTTAAAAATAAATTTAACCATATGGTCTCACTGCTAACAGAAAAGGCATTCCTGCCTCACAACGTCACACAGCATTAACTACAAAGTCTTCAAAAAACTATATGATAACAGAGAGGCCATAATTTAAAAGATTAAATAAAATGAAATAATATACTTGGCTGATGATTGAATAAAGGGGCTCTATCAATGTGTAGAATAATCTTCACCAAGTAACTGCAGAGCCACAGCCCAGAGCAAAGATATTGCATTTTGCCATAAAACTTTGATTTAGATGTAGGAAGATCTCACAGAGCCTTACACAACATTGTCACTCTAAAGCCAAGGACAGTCTCTTAGCAGTACCACAATACCCAAAAATGTTTACTTACCACTGAAACACAAAAAAGCAAACTGTTGCACATCATAAGTTGTTATAACACTTTTGGGGAATATGAGTCAAATATCATCTAAAATTCAGTGTGGTTAAAAACCTTGAATTTAAACAAGACATATAAATAAGATAAGCACACTATATGACTGACAGGATGGCTCAGTTTCATTTGTAACCTTCTGGCCTGAGGAGGGACAAGGGATTGGAACAAGAACAAAAATGAGAGAGAGGAAGAAGAAAAAAAGAATTGCATTAAGGCATCCATCACACCAGATTTTGAGAATTACCACATTTCATTTCTTTTAAACCCTTTGTCAGAGCTTTGCTGAGGCTTATAATGTCATAAAAAGGGCTTTGCCTGGAAATAATTGTGCTTGCACTGAGAAGCTCACTGCTGTCCCTGATGGCAATAACATCTCATGATATCCTTAATGTCCACTCTTTACTCAGCCATGACTGTTCACTTTAAATCATAATGGCTTTGTGCCGCCATCTTCAGCATCAGTGGCCAATCGTCCATGGCTTCCTTTCCAAATGTTTTCTCATCTGTTATATGACATCCTTTTAAAGGAAAAGTTCAACAAAAACCTGATACTTATTTTGCTTAGTTTTGTGTATATATATAGATTGTTTTGCTTTAAGTTGCTCAGTTTTGGATTGACCATAGAAAGGTCTTTATGTTCTATAACAAAATTGGACTTGGAATTGTGGTTTATGGTGTTTAAAATGAGAGAAACCTGCAAAAAGGTTATTCAAAATAAACATTTTAAAAACTCTACTGTTTTTCCTGTTTGTTTTACAAAAAAGTTTTTGTGAAACTTCCAACCACTTGACAGCACAGACACCACTGACTGTGAAGCTTGTGCTCATAACAGCATGGCTAAGTGTAAGTAAGAATGACTAAATCCCCTGCTAATTCATATTAAACATTACCCTATCTAACTATGTCATTCCACAAGAAAGTCAAAAGAGACTTTTATCTTCAAGAACCCTTTGAAGACTCATTTCCAATGAGAACACGTCCTCCGCAAAACCACAACAGACCCAATTGTACACTTTCTTTGCACTTCTTTACATGTGGTGTTGTTCTTTGAATAGATTTAGTTCTCCCCACTAATGCCAAGGTTTTTTCTGCTGTATAAAAGTTTTCATGTTTTTCCTTAGTTTCAAGTCACTTTAGTATGAAAATATAACTTAAAAACTGTAAATAAAAGACATGGAAACCTGTCTTGCAAACACATGTATACAAACTAGAGCATGCAGAAAATTGCAACTAACTGAGACAGAAAGAAATAAGTGGCTGGCTAAGCAGCTGCAAATGACTTATTGTTGCTGGTGCTAGTAGGAACATCTACACATACAATCACAAACGGAGGGCGGTAAGGACTTTTCTAGAAAAGTAGATAGAGACCAACTGACTAACAATTTACAGAAAATTAGTTTTGATTTTCTACTTTATTTTTTAAAGTTATGCTACAATTTTTTTAACCTGTTTTGAATAACACATTGTCACTTAGATAACATTACTACTGTGTTACTTCATCAATTACACAATCCAAAGTGTCTCTTATCACAAGCATGAACACTTTGGGGAAAGAAAGCGCTTCCTATTTAAATCAGTTAATAAGTTTTGGGATTTTTTTGAATGACTGAGTCATGATTTCTGGACATTGAGAGATGTTACTAAGATTGAACTTTCCCAAACAGAGTTTTCTTGTCTATTAATATGCAGGAAAGTCCAAATCTTCCAACTACACTGACTTTTTTAACACTGAATCCCCATGATTTTTAATGACAATGTCTAATTTTTACTAACTAGTACATGAATTTTCTTAACTTTCTCTTCAGCTTTAAGTTTCTATGACATCCCATGTATCAATTTTGGAAAGCAAAGCAGTGATTAAATTCAGCAACAGAAATATTTTAGGTGCACTGATGGCTAAACCCCAGTGCAATAGCTTTTCAGTGAATTCATCAAAAACAGTTTTTATGCACACTTCAGATAAGAGAAGGTTAGTTGTGATGAATGTTATCGAGAGTGCTCTGCATCCATCCTTGATTACCATACTGCAGACTCTCAGTTATATAAGCTGGAGCTGCATGATGTGCAGACCGTAATTACTTTGTTCTTTTTCAGCAGCAAACATACTGTTTCAGACCAAACAGAGATGAAGATAGCAAATCCTTGTTAAAAGCATTGTGTCACAGCTGATAAATTTGTAACACTTTTAGGCAGCAAAAATAGTCCTTTACAGCCCTGTTGCAGCATTGTCTATTCTCCTTTATTTAAAACCTAACCAGTCCTTCCAATGTCATCTGTCAAATGCAAACCAACAAGAAATAATTTTATAGAAATGCATGCCAAGTTTACAAATATATCTCACCTTGTGTTCCTGTTAGTGAGATTCTTCCCACATTGCGAATAGTAGTGAATGAAGTCACACCCCCGAACTTCTGTTCTGCCCACTTGACCAGCTGAGCATTTTCAGTGGGTAAATCTTCATCATATATGTTTGTTTTATCTGGGACACCCACAAGAGACATTGAAGAGCTGTTTATCTGGAAAAAAACAGTACAAACCAATTAGTTTGACTCTGTTACCCACTACACAAAGATGTTTTGTTTGCCTTTTTGTTGGTATCTATTTAAATTAATTGGTGTTCTCCTCGCCATGTTTGCCCATCCCTCTCATTTTTCCTTACTACATTTTTCTTACCCTCCACCCAACTCTCCCTCTATTCTCTGCTATAAAGAAGTGTTTATTATGGTTAAGTATCCACGAGCCCAGTTGCACAACCCTGTTGGAGCCAAGGTCTTTCCTTTGCTTCCTGAGTGGGGCCAGGAAATGGGACCTTTTTTAGCTTTGTGCGTCACCGCAGTCGGCTGGAATCTAGCTCCATACAAGGTATAAATATATACATCCATCCCACCGACTAGACACTGCTGTTTCCTCGTCTGGGCCAATGAAAAATAATGGAGTTTGCATTCAGCCTTGCATGAATAAGAAGGCAAGGGAGGGCGTAATGGAGAACGAGGACTCTCTAAAATAGCATTCTGGACATATGTATAACAACAAGAAACAATTAGAGAAAGTTACCCTGATCTTCAGTTTTATTTGGCTCAGCCTCTGACCATTTATTCTTCTTCCTTTTGGAAAAAAAATAATGCTCACAGCTAATTTCGCTGAAAGAATCAATGAGGTTGTCAACCAGAAGCTTTAGAAAAACTTTTTAACGTTAAGTAAAAGAGCTGAACAGATTCCCGTTTGTTATAAGATGTTTCCCTGCTTTCTTTTATTTACGTCATTAATTGCTAAGCTTGAAGATGTGCAGCACTTATTGCATTTGGTCTCAACAACTGCTCAGCCTATTTTTCCTTTTCAGTGTTTCTGTAGCATCACACCATTCCTCTACCACTGCTATGCACAAGGACATTAAAAGGAAGAAGCACAAATTACACACATTTCCGTCTCATAGCTTTTGTCGAAATTAGATGGAAAAACAAAAGCTTTTTATTTCAAGAAAAATCTGTTTTGCCTGTCAATAAAACAGTAATTAAGTATTAGGTTGCTCTGAATGACAAAAATCCCTCTCCTGGCACAACAACATGAACGTGTGTGCATGCCTTTGCATCACAAAGCAGAACAAATGGTGAAAGACAAGTAAGCCTCAGGGAGTCATCGGTCTTTCTCCATGAATATTTGATTGACATGGGATCAAAAATAGTGTGAACTGCAAACATAAGAGCCGAAAAGCTAGTTATAGCAGAAATCGGCATACAAGGCAGGCTTCAAAAGAAGGGTAGGAAGAAAAGGTATGGAACAATTGTTATTCAATCAAGTACAGATAGAATTAACTGATATATCAAATGGTACATTATGAAGGACAGTAGTTTTGGAGAAAAAGAGCTGGTGTATTGTAGAGCTGTGCTTCTAGATTCAATTCAATTCAATTCAATTTATTTATATAGCACATAACAAACAGCTTCCGCTGACCAAAGTGCTTTCCAATA
>JBBBVT010000020.1:9752711-9777085 GCA_037177035.1 Craterocephalus eyresii | reverse complement strand
TGGATTAAAATGTGAAATCTCTTACAGCTAGAATTATATTAGATTTAAGGCATATGATCCACAAAATACATATACATGTACATATATAGCCTATTGTAAACCAAAATGTATGGGAAATATTTTGTTTCTCTTTTTAGCCAAGTTTAGTTCTTGCAAATTATACACAAGATTCCAAATAAAACAACAACCAGACACAGATTATCCAGTCATGTTGTTTTACTGCAATGCATCAATAGCTTTGGAGACCTGAGCGAAGACATCGTCCACAGGCAGCTCAGAGTCAACCTATGGATGAAGCAAGATGACACATGTTAGATTGTTTTCCAGACTCCGCATTTTGTTTGCTCACAACGCAACAGTTGCACGGACCTTCCTGACAATACCGCGGCTCTCGTAAAAGGCAATGACCGGCTCAGTTGCTTTGTAGTACAAGTCCAGACGCTTCTTGATGGTCTCTTCATTATCATCAGAACGGCCGCTGGTCTCGCCACGTTTCAAGAGTCTCTTGACCATGGTCTCTCCTTTTGCATCAACATACAGCAGCAGGCAGGGCTTGCCAATCTGAGATCAAAGAGAATTTGAATATTTGAGCCTATTTTCATTCAGTGCAACAGTGATGAATTTTAAACCAGCATGTCGTAAGCGTTCATACCTTTTTCTCAAACTCCTCTCCCTGCTTTACCTCACGGGGGTAGCCATCAATAAGGAAGCCCTTGGAGACGTCAGCCTTGGCGATCATGGCGTCCTTGATCATGTCTAAGACTGTGTCCTGCAAACAGGCGTCAAATATTTAGGTCAGCCTTCACAAGAACTTCAGACAGACGCAAGTTTGAAAAGCTGCACCCTCTTACCAGGGGTACGAGCTCTCCCTTCTGCATAATGGCCTGGAGCTGTTTGCCCCTCTCAGAGCCGGAGGCCACCTCGGCACGGAGCAGATCACCAGAAGACAGATGGGTGTAGCCATACTTTGCAACTATCTTCTCACATTGGGTGCCTTTTCCAGAGCCAGGTCCACCTAATGAAAAGGAAAACAGAAAGGCATCATTATAGCATGACATAAAGAGCTATACTTGGTTAAAAGTGTTGCTTGTAAAGTAACAAGAGCAGATCAGTTTACTCACCCACGACAAAAATAATCTTGGCGTCTTTAATTTTGTCTGAATTGAAGAAGAACATGACATATTATGAACACCTACACAACATGGATTTTTCCCTCCCTTAATAATAAAACAGAATAAAACTAAACATTTTTGCAACGAACCATCTGGGGAGCAAAATGTTGATGTATTTTCCATTTTTAGTTTAAAGACAAATGACACCTGATTCAAAAGCTTAGTTGTTTTTTGTAAGTTTGTACTAATACAAATGGTTGACATAGAAACTGTTGCTACCTTATAACATGTTGCTAAGGGTTCAGAAGGAACTACAACAAATGATTTAGCCATGAGTAATAAATTGAGGGAAATCTTTAAAATTAATAGATGTTTGATAAGAACTGCATATAAATATTGCATTACATTATATAACTTGTAATTCACATAACATAATTAAATACTGAATGCAAGGAAAGTGAGTGTTGCTACCTCCCTTGCATTCTCAAAGTCTACCAGAAGAGGACAGCAGAATCCATGAAAACGCAAAAGCAAGCCTCTACCTCACTTAAACCCGGCTAGATTTAAGCATGGCAGATGTTTTAGCTTATAAATCACAAATAATCAAACATTTATAACATAGCTGAAGCACATCTTTTAATTACCTGCCATTGTGTCACTGTTGTGGAGTGTGTTCTTTCAACTGGAGGACAGAAAAGGACAGAAGAAAGCAAATAATTGAATCATTTGCAGTTGGGGCAAACTAAAGCAATAACATAAGCCAGCTGACTAACAATATTTCTTTGCTTTAGCAGTTCATCAGTTCAGATTTAGATGGCTCAGGGTTTTCATATCATCAATGCAGAAGTGTACTCTTTTGTGTTGTAACAGAAAAACATCACTGAACTGAAAGTGAAAGTTATTTAATTAAAAAAATATCTACATTATTTTTCCTTATTTTCACACATATATTTACACAGTGGTAATGTGGTAAGAACTACTCATTTTTTAAATGTTAAACTGTTGGCGTGCAAATGTGTAATACTAGCAAAACAGACAGAGTCTTCGAAGATAGAGAACACTGCAGGACTGTAGTGAATGATCCATGCGGTCATTAAGTAAAGGCATCCGACCCTGACAGTTCCTCAGGTGTTGCAACTCTATCTGCCCGCTGCTCTGATTGTGATTCACTTTTTCTTGTGTGTGCTTGACTTTGTGTGTCCTGTTTACTCTCAGCTAACAGAGGGACTAAATGCAGACAAAAACTTTGCTTTTTTAGTGTTTTTATTAATAGAAACTAGACAACTTTATGATAATGTTCAGCACATCAGCAAATGGTTATAGGCCCTAGAACACAGTGTTGTGTCTGTGTTTATAAAATGTCTGTAATGCTTCAGTTGCTAAAGTGACCTGAATCTGAACATAGACTGAAAATTAGACTGAATATAGTCTCAATGCTTTTAATGGAAATAATATTTCCCCCTTCTGGCAATGCGGCTATTGTTATTGAACTATGAAAAACAAGGAGAACCTGTGGCTTCCTAGAGAGTCAGAGGAGGCCGAGGCTTCTTGTCGTAGGTCGACTTATTCAGTGCTGCTACCTCTACAGCAGTTCTGGCTAATAAAACATTCAGTCTGCGTGGCCTGTCTGTTGAGTTTGATAACGAAATATATCTAAAGAAACAAAAACCACATGATTTCCTGTTTACTCTTTTTATTTTTTTAGCTGACTTGAAAACAGAGGATAGAATGAGGAAGCAAGTTGGGTGTGTGAACATTTTTGTAAAATAAGTATCTACATGCATCGGCTTGCCTATGGCATGTCCTAAAGTTGAATATAGTTTGAAAGAGTTAATCTAGTCGTAGACATTTCATTATGAATCGGGGGGAGAAAAAGATTTCTCTAACACTACACTGCAACCAGAAGAGTCAGAATGACAACTTTTGTGTGCTGTGTGGAGTATTTTTTCATTTTTTGTGCTTTTAAGAGTATTGTGCTTGCTAGTTAGCCTGAACACATTACTCACATGTGCTGGTTGCCTGGTAAACTGAGAAGTTTCTGGTATGTAAGAGTATTTGTGTCAAGAGGCAAAGAGGGTATTTCATAAATAACTTGGTGGCTCCATGTGGGATTCAAGTGTCTTAACATGGTTGTAAAAGAATGTGAACAAAGTTGGTTTCTGGAAAAATGCAATAACTGTTTTTTTTAAATTGTACTTGAAAATCTTTGAAATATGAAGAAAAGAGAGGAAAATTATTTATCGTGGGATGTTGTGACGTAGTTTGAATCTGGTTGTTTGTTATTTTGTTTGGTTTATATGTGTGTTATTTATGTTAATCTTTTTATGGATAATTCCATTCCTTTGCTTTTCTTTTACATTTTTTATGCATTTCCTTTTTGTATAGCTTGAATGAATGTAATTTTCAGATTAGGTAAACTTTCAGATTAATTGAGGCCTTTATCTTCAGATAAGCTGGCAGTGTACTCCCTAGCACATGTCTGCTATTCAAACAAATCTTCACACTAATAAATAAGCTTTGTGGAATGAAGAGCTCTGATGAAGAGAGGAAATAATATTCAGCTGGAAGCTGCATTCACCACTAACTTGTTCTATGATTGCTATGCATACAGTATTAGTGGTGATGGGGCTGTGGCTCAGGTGTCCAGTTTTATGTCAGCAGACATTAACCCCATGGTCACTGTAAATGTCACTTGGAGGCTGATATCTGAGTCAGCTCAGAGCCTCTTTGGGAATCCCACTCTGGCCTATTATGGTGCCATCTTCTCAGTTGGTTGCTTCTTTGGTGTGTAAGACATGACAAGTATGGTGAATCCAACATTATAAGGCTTTTTGTTTGCAGAAATTGAAAAATGTAGCGTAACATTGTTGTCAAAATTCAAAGTGGACCTTATCACATGGATTTATTTATTAAAACATAAATAATACAGTTAACCACAGTGAAGTGCAGCATACGTTAAAGCACTGTTTCTCAAATGGGGGTACACGTACCCCTGGGGGTACTTTGGGCCACTCCAAGGGGTACTTGACAAAATAAAAATCACAAAAATATTTTCTATAAAATTTCTGATAATACTGTGATATAAATGAAATCTTTCTGTAAGTTTCATCTCAGGAATTTTGTAAAGAATCATTGATAACATGTTTGTCCTTTTAAAATGACTGAAAGGGTTTCTTTAGGTCCAAATTTTAAACAAAAAGGTGCTGATGGTCCTGTTTACTTGTGTTCCCAACCAGAAAGCTCTGTACTGGTTAGGGGGTACTTGGGTGGGAATGTACTGCACAGGGGGTACATCGCTGAAAATCCTCTGAGAACCACTGAGTGCACCTGAGTGTTGATACCTAAACATGTGATTTTTAAAATTCCCAATTAGAAACAAAAACCAAAGATCCTGGGCTGACCACAACTCCTTCTCCCATCAGTCCATCTCACATGTCCCACCCACATGTGTTATTACTTTTTTTTAACATGCTGTCCTGCTAAAAAAAGACCCACTCGGTCTGCAGCTGTTAAGATATATAATGTCAAGCATTCTCAAAAAGCACGTGGAGATGGAGCTCTGCCTTACAGCTCGTGAAAGTGAAAGCAGTGACAAAAAGGCATTAAGGTTACTTGATCTGTATAGACATTCACTTTGTGTACCAGTTGGTTACTAAGGTAATCCGCAGTTTAATTGCGACTACTGTCCCTTTAAGAAAGAGAACAGGGGACCTTTTGACGTCAGTGCAGTTGGAGATATTCTTTCATGTTTGTGAAAGGATGCAGCATGAGAAATTTTGATGCAAGCTCCCATTGCTGTGGATGTTATTGTGTTGTAAAGCGGTCACCTCGCTGGAAGCATTTACACACAGGAATCAATAGCACTCAGAGAGGAATCGGCTGTTAATGACTGTTATAGGGGCTAGGGGCATGGCAGTAGGTTTAAGTGGCTACACTGGCTTGAATAATAATGACCTTTGATGTCTAAAGGTTTGAGAGAGTGGTGACATTTGTTCAAGTGCAGGCAAAGCATCCATAGTGAACAAAAATAGACAAATATGTCTCACTGATGTGTGTTTCATTAGATTATAATTATGTAATCCTCTGAGCACATCTCAGTGAATGACACATAAAACCAACATGCCTGTGCACTACACAGAAATGTCTGCTTATCTGGAAGCGTGAACCCTTTTAAAAGGTGACTAAGCGATGTCTAGAAAGCAGATGACAGTTTACAGTCATGCAGACTGCCTGCTCCTACTTTCCATCCTATTTACCAGCCCTGCCCACTCTGCCTGTCTACAGGCTCTCTTTTCCTCTGACATCCCTCTGTTCGTCAACTCCCTCTCACAAAGTGAGAGACAGCCGCAGACATTCTTGTTCTCCTTCTATTGAGCCTTTGTCCCCTGTACTGACCTCTCTTCCGAGCTGTGGCTTTAGATCCCAGTTCAAAGGGGCTGCCGTCCCTGGATCCCCGTATGAGTGTCTGCACAGTTCCTACTGCACGGCAGCCCTCCCTCCCCCATGCTATGCCTTTTTATAGCGAAGCTTAGCCCACAATGCATTCTGGGTAAGAGGGAGGAAGAACAGGGGGGGGGGGGTGCTGCTGAACAGAGGAAGCGGGTGAAATTAGAGGCAGTGAGACTCGAGGAGGGCTCTGTGACAGCTGTAGAGTATATTCGTACTGCTTCATGTTTTCTGGCTTATCTGTTGTCACTAGTTTTTCTTTTGGGTATCTATTAAAACCAGGATTTGTGCTGCAAGATCTGCACACGTTTAGGAGGAAATAAGCTTAAAAAAAGAGGGATTATCTGCCAACAACACATGATCAAGCTAATATTGGCTAAATGCGATAAATAATTGTGATCCAAATGAAAGTTTTCGAAGCAGAAATATTGTCACAGAATGGGAGCAGAGTAGTCATGTTGGAGCAAGATGAAATTATTCACAATGGTTAATCTAATATTGACTAAAGCACCTCCACTGCTAACAAGAAATGACTTGTAGGATAGGTTTCTTTGTTTCTTAATAAATGCTTTACATTCCTACTCAACCTTGGTTATGTAACTGCAGTTGCAGTTGGCCAACAAGTTTGGTTAGTCCTTTGTGTGTTGTTCCACCCAATACTGCTTGAGAAATCCAATTCAGTTCAGTGGATTGTGTAGCTTTGAGATAGATCTAAAATTCACACTGTGTGAGTACAAACACAGTGTGCTGGCATTACTGTGCCATGAAAAAAAAAGTTTTCAGATACTTAACAAGAGGAAGTAGTTTATAGAAACTATATAAAAGCAGTCCAATTCTAAACTAAACAGTAGCCACACAAACATCTGAAACATTTTATTAAAAGCTTGAAGGAACATTTTCATGTCCTCAAAAGAAACATAAATACAAAATATATTTATATGTACAAATTATGGCAAAAACAATTAGAAGCGTACCAGGTATTTTCTAAAAATGTTAATTCACAAAAAGACAGAGAAGTAATATATTAACTGTAGCTCCCAATGTGTTGATTATCAAAGAGAGATGAATCAGAAATGACAAGATCTGCCAGGGTTCACATATCAATATTGTTAGGATTTAAATAAGCTTTGAGACACAAATAAGGTATTCACTACTTTTTGAAATAAAAGTAAGCCTCAATGTCAAATATTTTTAGTACCATATTATTTCCATCATAAAATGTTCTGTGCAGCGAATATTTTTCAAGCTCTTGAGCAGTTCAAGCTTTGTATCTGTAGTTTGTACCTCTTGCTTATTTTGTAACAGCGACAGACTGGAAATTACATTTGGATCTGATTTCGATAAAGCACATTAAAGTTTATGAAATGGTTTGCAAAAATCTCCACATTTATGGTACAAATGCACAAAACGAGAAAATGTTTCAACAGACAGCAACCTGTTAATTCACAGAGGTAATAAAGGTTCTTGCCACAGAGAGGCAGTATACTAGCAACACAGCTTAGTGTTATGGCATTAAACTCTCCAAAACTATCAGTCAGCCTCAATGTCACTGTTAATGACAGTAAGCAGCTGTTTGCTGTAAGATGTTTAAATAAGCAGCTGAAAACATAACTTCAAAAGTTAGGCAGAAACATTAAGCATTAATTACCACACATCTATGAAATAAACAGCTATACCACATAATTTGCTCAGTAATCTCAATTACTGTATAATATGTAAAAAGATTATCGTTTTTTAACTGCATAAAGATAGCATTTATGTGGTAAATCATACTTCATAGTTTTCAATTCAAACAAACACTATGTTAAAGAGGAGGAAAAAATGCAGTCTGGTTTTTCCATTACTGAGAGTTTAAAGTCACCAAAGCCGTTTTGATCGACATTAGAGGGGAAACCTTATTACTGTTACTGAACAAATAACACTCTTCTATGAGTAGTAGAAATCACAAGAAAAAAATGGAATGAAAAACGCAGCTTAGACCGGCGAATTAGTGAAATATTTGTCATTTTAAACAATACTGTTTCTAGAAGAGAAAAGAGACATTTGTGACCTCCACCACTCATAACAACTCAACTTTCCATATCATACTGGATGCCTATCATCTAACAATGCAGAATACAATCTTGGGTCTGAAATGGGTCATTCTGATTAAGGCAGTATATTGAGTATATACACTGTATCTCATGTTTGTTGTTAAATCATCTCAAACTTTAAACACTTGATCCATCATCCAGTCCCAGCTGTTTTCCCAGTATATTTACACATATTTAGTAAGTTATACATCAAGCAACATTTAACAGGGCACCACCTATTGCACATGGAATTTATCTTATTATTAGAAATCTTGTTAGTTCACCCTTCAGTGCTCTTTTTAAATGCCAGCTCATCATTGTTCCTTTTATTATTTTTTTATTTCTTGTTTCTTCTGCCATTATTTTTCTTTGACGTGAAAATGCAAGAATTTATTAAACAACTCCTAGCTGGAAAAGCCACCAGGGGGCTCTGGATCAGGGGACTGGGGGCTGGCCTGGTCATCTGAGGGTAGCTGAACGCGCTGCTCATCCATACGCTTGGCCTGTACTCTCTGAATTAGACTGAAGAAGTCTTCGTCAGGCACTGTAGGAGCATGAGGACCGGCTTCGGGTGGGGAGCACCGCTGGTCATCAATCCTTGAGGACTGGAGCAAGAAAGATAAATGCATGTAGTGAATATCATCTCATTTATACATGGTACGTCATCGGTTGAACTCATTTATATTTCCAAGGAATCTTTCAAGTCTACCACTTTTCTACGTTAAACTCCTCGTTTGTTCAATTGTGTCCTCACCTGGCACTTTATGAGCATGTTGAAGAAGTCATCACTGGGTTCTTGATGATCTCCTTCACCAACCAAGTGTCCCAAGTTGTTGTGGGTAATCCTAAGACCTGGAAGGTTACCAACATTAACACGCTGATCATCGAGACGACGGCTCTGAGAGCTAGCAATCAAATCAAACAGTTCCTCGGTCTGGGGTGAAGTGGTAATTGCAGGATCTAAGAGGTGAGAGAAAGGAAAGTCAAGTTTTAAAAAGATACATTTTCACCTAGTGCCGATTTATCGCAATTCAAATTCCTGACCTATCATCTCATTCAGATTTGGTGTGTTCGTTGCGCCCTCTCCGTTGTCACCATTCTGTTGGTCATCAAGATGGCAGCGCTGGTCATCCATGCGGCTGCTCTGAAACTTGCTGAGGAGGTCAAAGAAGCAGTCTTCATCAGAGGGGTCACGGCCCAGCTTCTGCAATGGGAAAAGTCTCACTTTAGGTCAGCACAAGAAAAATACATGTTTATTTGAAATGAACATCCTCTTTATGCGACTGAATATGAAGCTATTTGTAAAGGAATCTGAGCCAGCTGCAAGTTAGTCCATGTTCCACTTGTCTTTATTTGTCAATGATTAATCTCATGAGGGTTTATTTGAAGAATTTTCTGTATCAGTCCACACATGGTAAGGGAGTTTGTTGAATGTTCGTAGCATCAGAAATATATTCCAAGTTCACAACATGTTTGTATGGGTTACTTTCTTGTATTTCATGATGATGCTAATTTGACTCTAGATCTAGAAACATGGATCTTCAGGTAAAATAATTAACCTATATGCCAATATGAGTTGCATAATGAAGATTTCCAAGATCTTATGAGGAGAAATAAGCTTAACTCACAAGGGATGGTCCTGGTGAGAATACCTTGGCCTAGATACTGAAGGTGATATAATGTCATGAAATAAACATCTGCAGCTAATGAAACAACCCATGCAGCTGTATATGTGAAGACATACAGTCTCTGCTTTAGAGAGAGGTGTATACGGTAATTATGACAATAAAAATAGAAAACACTGCATGTTCATAATTTCATATTCAGACAAAAACAATTAAATCAATCAATTACTGACCAACTATGTACACCATACTAACTCCCCACTGCGTGACAGCCTCATTTTTATTGTTTGTTGTCAGAAAATAATCACAGTGGAGCGGTCTTATCACACCGACCACATTCAGCCAGAATCACAAAGTCAATAATGTGTCCTGGCTTCAAAACTAGAGTGGATAATTTATGTATGAAAGCTGTCAAAGCAACTCATAGCTAGCAAAGCACATGTGGAATTTATAATGTTTGACCAGCACTACTGAAATATTCTGGCACTTAGGCTGCGATATTATGACAGCTAATCTACTGCAGAAGCAATAAAAAGACTGAGTTACATGGAGTCAAAACAAGAATTCACCTGCAGAACCAAAAAAACTATGAAGACATCAAACTGCTAACAAACCAAAGATGAAGATAAAGAAAATAATTTTGCTCTATCTTTAAATTAAATAGCACACTACTAAACATCAATATGTTGGATAATATAGTACAGTATGTAATGACTATGCTCAAAGATGCCGTTTTAACAGTTAAAGGGAAGAGGTGACTAGACCTGTTTCATACAAAGTCTATCACAAATCAACAACTTGGTCAGTTCACAAAGAAATTTTTCAATTATAGTGACATACTTTATCTAAGCTTGAGGCAACGCTTAATTAAATCAATGCAATTTCCAGGAATCGATTTGTAGATTTGTTGCGGTATCTCTTTTTCCATCAGGTGGAGCCTCTTGCTGTTTAATTACATGCAGTAAGAGGCATGGTAGCCCACAAGGGTCATATAAACTGTAAAAAAAAGCACAACCCCTCTGAGTTCAAGTGTTTGAAACAAAGTTATCCCTCTTGCTCTTCAAACTGTGGCAGTTGTGTTGATGAATCCTGCAACATAAAGCTGTGAAAATTCCCCTGCAGTTGTGTGGTTTAGTTAACCACCAGATTCTCATGCCAATACTAAACTAAGGTTCTTTTAATGCACACACAAGCGATAGTTAAATGTTTGTAAGCCCAGAGTAGCTAGAATCACTGGCAATGCTAACAAGGAGCATGACATAAACTTCACGTTTACAGAATAAGCCGCTCAGTCGTTCTAAGAGTTCTTATATTTTTTCATGAAGTATATCTGAATTTTAGAATAATCTCAGCAAAATTTATGCAAAACTGATTCTGACTTCAGTTGAAGTTGTGTGAAAATACTCAGTGCATGTTCAGACAATTTTAAATGACAAATAAAAAACATCCACTACATTATAAAACATGAATGTTTTGAATGTATTGAAATGTCAATAAAAAGTCCCAGGGTAGTTTAATGGAAGCGCGAGTCAAGTGAAGCCAAAAAGCTTTGAACATGCTGGTGATTGTTTTCAATAAATCTCGCTTTAACAATCAAGAAGCTGTTTGACTTTACCTCTCCTGGATTTTAATAAACATGGACGTATACTTAAATATTTACCAGTGAAACTACTCCATTATACCACCATTCCACAAAAAGAAGACTATGATGACATTAACACCAACCAGCGGATGAGGCTGAAATTATGTTGTAAAGTAGGTCAGCAGACATCAAATTTCTAACAGTTCTATTGTTGGATTCGCTTTTATTTATCTAAACGGGGAAAACTCTGCTCAAGCCAAAGAAAAGAAGTTCTTGACCTAAGCTTTGCATGCACACGACACCAGGCAGAACTATCTGTACATGCAGTAAAACCTTCAACTTGTGACATTCCCCCTGGAATACAATGCATATGTTGTTATTTGAGCTATAAGACACAAGTGAAACATCTTACCAGTGGTATTACTTCTAAGTCCACTATGTTTCTTTCCTCTTTCAGCTCCTTTTCTTTCTGTCTCACTCTGTCCACACCTCCTTCTCCCCTGCTTTCACCCCCCACTTTACACAACGCTCTCGCTACTTTCCTGCTACACGATGACCTCCCTCTGATTTCCTATCCTCCTGTATCCCTCCGTTCCAGCCCTCTTTTAACTGCATACTACCTCCTCCTTTCTGTCCCTCTCTCTCTCCCCCTTTCTCTCTCTTTTTCTGCTGCTCTCTGGCAGGCCATTTTTGTCCTGTTCACCCACTGTGGGAAAACAACTCATTATGGGAAGCTGGGCGTTTGACCCTGTGGGGAGGGTAGCAGCTCTGTGATCAAGGTCACATTATCAGCTCAGAGGAAAAGCTGGAGTGGACAAACGGGAGGAGGGGAGTAAAAGGGTAGAAAGATGAGTGTAGTTATGAATACTCCCCTTACTAACAGCCACTGCCAACACTGAGCAACTGCTCTCGGTTTACAAAAACCAACCAGTTTTGCACTTTTAAAAGTCCAGCCAAGTATAGTAGTTGCTCAGAGCCGTTTCTGTTCTGCGTCCTTGGCCTCATGGTCTCTCACTTCCCTCCCTGTGATGTCCAATTAATCAAGTAGGCCAAAGTGACGGAACAAGAGAGAACGGAACATGTGATGATGAAGAGAGAATGAAAACAAGCAGAGACAGTGAGGAGAGTAGAGACACTAAGTGATAAGAATCAGAGTGAAACTTATATGACCAATCGGTTTTGTCACATGTTGCAGTATGTCCTAGATTTGTTATTAGTTTAAAGTATTAATTACAAATGAAAAACTTAGGTTTATTCATTTATTTTTTGTTAAAAAGAAAAATGCTGAAATTCCAGTTAATTTAAAAAAAATTTAATTAAGAGGAATTTCCACCTAGTTGTTTTTCGGCTTCACAAGTAACTTTGCAATCCACATTATGTTTGTCCTCACTTCAAGTTTAAAACGGAACAGGAAATCTGTGTTCCATTTAGAGGATATTTAGCTTTGTGCATATTGTGCATCTAATCAGAAAGCACCAGAAATGTGCATTATATACACTGTTTAAGTTATATTGTCATTGACATATTTAACGATGACATTGCTCTGAAAACAAAATAAGATCATAGATCTAAATCCAATATGACTGATGGGCTGGATGTTACTTTGAAAGTGTCAGCTTCATAAATGACACTCTAAGTCAATCATTTTCCCCCCTATGTCATAATGGTGTTATTTGTGAGATGAGCTCCTCGTGATCCATGTGCTGGTGTTCATTTTGAAAATGATTCCATAATTAAATAGATACTAGTTTTTTGCTTCCACTGAGGTTGCAAGTACCCCTCTCCAGCTTAACCTCCCGTCCACATACATACACTTTTGACTCCAGCAAGCCAAAGATGGTCACAGTCAAATATCAAGCAACAAATTAAGATGTGAAATTGTAATCAATATTCCTAGTTTTACTCTACAACAGAACACAAAGTTGTCACCTTGACAGATGATGATGCTTCATTTATGTCAGCTACAATTTAACATGGATACTTCACACTTAGAAGCAGATTAATTACAAACTGACAGCTGTCTCGGGGTTTTATGTTATATGTTTTATGCAGTTTTATGTCACTAATTCCGTACCTTAGTAAATATGTTTGAAACTCAACTTTCCGTTACTGAGATACAACACTGACTTATACGCACTGTAACAGAAGGACAAATCAGCTCACTTATTTCTGTTCTTCTAGTCAGATCATCACAGAGCCTCAATATTTTAGCACAATATCTATCTTTTACATGGTTCCCACTTTTTCTCACTCAGCTTAACCTAATAAAAAACTGTTGAAAGATTAGCTTTCTTACTGAATCTTTGGTTCAAAGCAAGCTAAAGGAACAAAGATACAGTAAAAGCATGAACTGCTACTGTATATATGTCACAAGCTGTGAAAGAAAGCCATCAAGTGGACTTTGAGAGCTTTTTTGTCACGAGTCATTCCAGAAATAGCAGGCATTGAAAAAGTGACATTTAAGAATGGGCATGCTTTAGTACGATCAAGATCAAAAAGATTTACTTCCGGATTTCATTTCTTCTCATGTGAGATTAGATATTGCAATCTAGCTCACTTTTCTTTTTCCTTAATTTTCTTTATTAATATATCTTTTTTTAGCCTGTTGGCCCACTGATTTCAACAATTAGCATTGTGATAAGATCAAATGTAGCTTAGAGGCCAACAACTGTGTGAACACAGTGGCTGCAATCAAACATGATTAAACATCTAATTCCCAGCAAATTGAGTAGGGCTGCAAAAAAAGCACACTTTTTCAAGGTTGCTGACGTTTTGAGACAAATCACATATTGAAAGGTTTATAGCCTAACAGATATACATGAAAATTAGTGTTATGCAAAATTTAAATAAACAAAGCAGCGACAACGAGCATTGATAATTACTTGTAACATTGAAATGCCACCTGTAATGCTGCAGCAAGGCAGATGTGAGGTAATAGATGTAATACAGCAGTAAAGCTAAAACCACTCACAGGAACTGGAGGCGGGACTTGTACGGTAATGTCATCAGTGTCAACAGGAGAGTCCAACCAGGGCCTTTCATCTGATGACTGACTGTCAGAGTAGCCTTTTCTTCTACCAGGCTGTGACAGCTGATTCTTGGACTTCCTCGGTATACTTTCTAAGGTTTGGTTGTCACCGTTCTGTAGTAACAGAACAGACTGTTAGAGACTGTTAACCACCAGGGGAGGACACACTCTTCACATTTAAGGCACATTTTCTTTATAATTAGTTAAGTCACCTTATCTGAAGAGTACTTCCACAGTTCTACGCTGTCCATGCTGTTTCGCTTGGTGATTTTAGGCCTTGCTCCTACAAAAAATAAAAACAAATATACACATTACATCACATCTGGTTTAGATGTGACATTTCATAACTTTAGAATCTCTCACACAGCCTAAAATGGTTTTATGACTTGATTTAAGCTAGCCATCTGTATACCCCTCCCCCCCTTTTTTTTCAGTAGTCTAATGTCAGTGGTGGTCTCATGATGTTCCATGTGGATATGAGGCAGACAGCCAGGCAAACAAACTGAATAAGCATCTGTTTGCCATCTCTGTTCCAAAGAGAGAAATGTAGGACGAGGGTGTGAGTATCTGCCCTGAGGAGGGTTCACGAACACAAACGACACGCAAAGGCTATAAGGATTGTGCAGATATTAAAGCTTTATCATCTTCTATTATATATTATAAAACAGCTCAAATGTGTGAGGCAGTGAATTTCTTTAATAATCCGCTAAAAAAAAAAAAACTACAGAAACTTTCTGACATATTTAGCCTCGGTCCAGACATAACACAGACACCGTCTCATCTTAAGTTAGTTTTACATTTAGTACGGTCACTGTGTACACAAAGAACAATCTGGTTAGTTTGCTCAGGCCCACAGATGTTGTTTGTCAAATACAAAAATTAAAAAAGCTGAATTTATGCAGTGTTGAAGTCATTCATAAGTGTTTGTTTACCAGCGAGATCAGCAAAGGTTCAACTGGATTTGAACTCAGATCTGTTTCTAAATTGATGATGATTGTTGTTTTTGCTCTCACATACATAACTTCCATACGCTGCCTTAACCACGGCATGAAGACGAAAAACATACAGGTCCATATTTCAGACACTCATACATGCGTTGCAAAGAAACAAGGCCAGCCAGCAAATACTGAATCCAGCACCAAATAAATCCAGTGCTAAACAGCACCAACTCTGTCCTAAATAAACACCTACATCAGAGGTTAGGGGCGCAGTTTTGGAGAACAACCAGGCCACCTGAAATGATGTGACCACCAAGTTTAAAAATTCAGATTTACTGTACCGTTTAGCCCACTTTCCTCAAGCAATAACAATAAAATCTGAGCTGTGTCTTAAATGAGAGGAAAAACACAAGCTGAGTGTTCCCTATTTTCCTGCTATGGGCTGTATGAAATCACTGTTTACGGATGAATTTCTAAACAGTGTTTACAGTTATGTTTATTATCATTGGCCGGTGTTTATAGATCCCACTCTACACCACATGTATAAATCCTGTTTATATCACTGTCCATATATACTGATTAGTGTTTGGAAACATCAGTTGCAGGAGCTGCTCACAAACACCAACTACTGTTTAAAACAGCATTTAACTACCCGACAGGCAATATTCAAACATCTGTTTCTTGGGAAAATTAAACAAATGCAGGTTTTTTTAGTTTTTGTTAAGATATACTGCTTGGCAGGGATTGAAAAAGGGTCAAACATGTATTGGGGGAGAGATTTGAAGTGATGCTATAAGCTGGAACTTCAGTGAACCTCTCTAATGAAGGACTCTGGAAGGCTCTCTTTTATCAGGCCTACCTACCTTGCATCTCAAACTCTGAACTGGAGGGTGAGAGATCACTCTCATTGAATCCCAGGGCCTCCATCAGCTGCTCCACATTCATTCTGGCTGTCAGCTCCCCATTTCTGTCTCCAATCTAAAGATGATAAAGAGAGATAAATAAGAAAGGTCAAGAGTAAGAGTCCATCACCAGAAAATAAAATAATTTATTTTAGAGTTTGTTAGAATATCTCACCTCTTTGGAAATTTCCAGGTGCTTCCGGGCATAGTGGAGAGCTTGTTTATGGTTCCCTAATGATGCATATGCATTTCCAAGACTCCAGCAAGCACGGCCCTCGCCAACCCTATTGAGAAATTAATACACTTAATAATCTTTAAATCTGCTCCTGTGTTCATGTATTTGATTTTCTTTATGCTCCTTCTACCGGTCAGTGAGCTCTTGAGCGATGTACAGGTGTTTCAGATGATAGTCTATGGCCCTCTCGTACTGCTGCAGAAGAGTGTAGGTGTTTCCCAAGCTGTAACAGGCCTGAGCCTCCACCACCTGGTCCCTCAACTGCCTGGACAACTGCAGAGTTTTTCTACAGCAGGAAAAGCAAAGGTGTGGGGAATGAGTCCAAATACGACTAGTTTCACTTCCTCCTCCCTCCACTAGATGTCAGGCTGCACTCTCTCACCTGTAGTAATCAGTGGCTGCGTTGAACTGTCCCAGGAATATCAGGGCATTGCCAAGGTTACTGTAGGCACGACGTTCAGCTGCTTTGTCCCCAAATTCTTTGGCAATAGATAATCGCTGTTAATGGGAGGGAAAAAAAGTTGGAACAACATGAAGACCATATTTTATACTCTGACCCAACTTAGTTTCCCTGGTGAATATTACTATAATTTTGAATCTTACTGTAAACTTGAGAGAATTATTTTTCTTTTTTGACTCAATACATAAGCAAAGGCAGTTACACAAGGTCAAGCTGCACACTGTTTTGGGAACCTCATTATTCTGACCAGAGGTGCTGCTGCAGCACTGGTACATCAAATCTCCCCGTCTGATTCCCTAAATATAGGTAGAATGCTCTCCCTTGTCGCACACTGATAGATGGGAGAGGAGAGGCTGGTTTCTCTCAGAAGGAAAGAAGTGGTTTACAATGGAGAGTGACAGGAAAACACAGGGAGGGAGTGCCTGAAGCTATACTTCCAATGATTCACCGAGGACCAATTCCCTATTTTCTTCTTTGTGAGCACAACAATCTGAACATTGTGTGCTGGTAAAGCATGAGATGAACTGTGGTACATTTAAAAAAATACAACTTGGTAAAATTTGCTTCAATTAAAACTTAAAAGGCCAGTGCAACTGCTGATTTTGCGCAACAAAAAATCCTGCGTTGTGATTGAACACTTCTTTTTGTTTCCAGGCAGAGCCACACCCAGCATCTTCCCAATTTGCTTTAAATCTGACTAAACAAAATTTGATATATTGAAATGACAAAAGGAGTGAAGTATTTAAATGAGAATCAGTCCTCCTCCACTCTTAAACAAACTGAGTCTCGTTATTTTGCATTTTATCCAGGGTAACATCTAAGCAACTTAGGATCCTCTTCTTTTCAGTAAGTAGTTAACATATAGTTTACTTCTTCACTTCTCCACTTCTTCACTTCTACTTCTTCACAGAGCAAAATTAGATTAACTTTAGTCTGTAGGAGCATAAACACGATGATAAAATACTTTGATTATAACAGAGCAGCAGGTTGAATTTTACAGTCATCAACTGTTTGTATCTGGCTTGCATGAAATTAAAACATTTTGGCACATTGACAAACTACTAAAGACACCCATGACTGTACGAGGCTGATAATTTCCGACGCGTTTGTACTACACTGGTCACATTATGATGTTGGTAAGCATCGCAGGTTTCTCACCTGACGGTGAAATTTGATAGCTTCAACAAAGTTACCCAATAGGTAGTGGGTGTTGCCAAGGTTCCCATAGGCCCGCCCCTGAGCAGCTCTGTCTCCGAGTTCTTTGACCAAACACAGGTTCATCCTGCAGAAGCAAGTATAAACATTAACTACCAGCCACTAAATGTTAAACATAACTGCTAGAACTACTGTATTCACTCTGTCAGTACAAATCAGTCAATGCCATTTATACCCTTTATACTTCATGCAATAGAGGTTTTTTGCACATACAATAGTTAAAATAATAATATACTTATACTCTGTATCCCCAATTAAACTTTTGTTTTATGAAAAAATGACTTTAATGTGGCACATGTGATTTATGAGGGGGTTTTGAAAAGGCTCCATATTCTATAAAGAAAACAAGATATTCCATGTGCATAGTTGGGAATTAAATTCTCTTTGTAAAACTGCAGATCTCCTCTGCTGCTTAAGAGGATATTGTTGAAATAATACAGTAGCTTATTTTGTGTGTCCTAAAACTGGACCTTAAGGCAGAATGAAATAATGGAACCGCTGTGAGCAGAGAAACAAATGTGAGCCAAGAGTATAACAACAGGCAAAGAAAATACAGAGAGTGGGAGGTAAATTACTCTTTGGCGGGATGGAGATTAAATAAAACTTTTTGCAACAGTTTAAAGTAAGATGTGGAGAAAACTGATACAACTTTTTAACTGACTGCAATCCAGCTGTAAAGATAGTTGCAGAGTATAATGAGAGGCTTTGGGGGAGTCAAGTAAATGTTATTTTGTATTTGATCTAAACTAACTAGTCCATAATCTTGCAAGCTCAAATACACAAGACATTAAGTCAAATCAAGTTCAGACTTTTTGACAGGCACATACTTAGATTGTACAGTCAGGGTACAAAATGTGTGTCTTCTCTTAGATCCTTTAAATGTTTCCCTCCATATTATTTCACATGTAAAATCCATTTAAACAGATTCATGTACTGAGCATACATTGTTTTTTAATATTTTACCTTCATAGCTAACCATGTGACTGATTTCCAGTAAACTTTTGACAATACATACTCGTAAAAGCCAGTAGCTCTTTGTAGTGTCTCTCTGACATCAGGAGGCAGGTCCCCTGGTTCCTGGGTGCAGCCCCACAGCTGCTGTTTGCCCTTTGCGTGAAATACGTTCCCTATGTTATAGAGAGCTCTGGCTTCTCCAACCTGCAACACAACAGTAAAGCCAGATGAGTTTAACACAAAGTGTGCTGATAGTCGGGTTGTTACAATCCACCCTTTGTTTATTTGTGTGTTTTCAGTTTGTCTAGACAGGCAATGCCCTGTTCGTAGTGCAACATGTTACCTTGTCGCCTTGCTCCTGAGAAATATCCAGATGTCTTTGACAGCAGACAACAGCCTCATCAAAGCGTCCCAACACTTTCAATGTGTTACCAAGGTTACCACTTGCTTTCCCTTCTCCAATTCGGTCTCCTATAGTTCTAAAAAAGAAAAGAAAGAAAGGAAATATATTTTTGATTTGGTGGTGGAGACAAAGATGGATCCCTTTTACTAATCTGTTGGTCGAACAGAAACCATTATGGTGCTGGAACAGGGTTTACCGGGGAGAATCAAGAAGGTACATATGTCATTTTATTTGCTTACTCGCAGGAAGCAGATCCCAGTGGTCCTGGTGATACTGTAATGCAACAAGCTAAATGTCCCTGGGGTCTTTAATCACTTCCCTGTTGAAGTACCAGCTGCGCTCACTGCGGGACGGCAGATTACTTACCATTTAAATATCCTACTGGTAGAGGTGGACTTTTACTATACAATAATCCCCCCATTTTTTCTTCTAAATCCACTAACTCACTGTCGAATAATTTATATTCCTGACGTCTTTTTATGAAGCTAATTGCGTAACTAAATATTTGTGAATGTGTTACTGCAAGGCTGCCAGATTCTTGCTATAACTGCAGCATCCTGATCTCAAGAGAGCTATTGTCTCAGACTCTGAGAAACAAGTCTGAGTCCAAAGTAGAACAGTTCAGACCAATCAGTGTATGTTTCCTTTTCCTTTTTTTAAGGTATGATAATAGTCATAAAGATAGAACTTGGTGTAGAGTAGGTTATTTCTTAAGCGAGATTTGTGGAGTATCTTTTAACTGAAAGTAGTCTAAAGAATGATGCTGTAGCCTTTTTTTATCACTGATAAGGATGCTTTGAATTTTAACTCGACTGGCTCCAGTAAGACTGACATTTATAAGTTTGATCTACAAACTGTTCTCTGGGGAACTGGCTTATAAAATTAACTGATAAACTTCTGTTGCTGATTAAAAACAAAATGTTATAAACTTTTTTTTTTCCAGTTAAATCAACAAACTTGTCAGTTAATCAAAATTCTGCAAACAGCACAGTTACAGTATGAGACTGAGAGCTCACCTGGCCAAAGTAAGGTCATGTTTGTGGTACTCCAGGGCTTTCCCATACTCCTTGAGGTAGAAGTAGGCGTTGCCCAGCTGGCTGTAGATGGCGCTGAGAGTCTTCAGGTCTTCTGTCCCGACCTGCACGGCAGCTTCGAAAAATGTTGTTCCCCCTTTAAAGTCCCCAGCTTTGCACAGCCGCTCTCCTTCCAAAGCCAACTCCAGGCAGGAGGCCTCCATCCTGAATGGCACACACACAGGAAAAGTAAAAAATCAGCACACATGTAACTGCACAATAACCGACAAAGATGTAAAGTAATATGGATATTTTTACAGAGGAGGTGCAACTTCGTCTCATGTTGAAGAACAGATTGGAACATCTCCATGACAACAAGGTCTGTAGTCATTTCTGTGGACTGTTGCCTTAGCAACTGAGTCTAAGCTCTAAGAAGAGCACATCAAGAAGGTGTTGCCCTTTTCACTCACTCACACTGCTCGATCAGTCTGTGGCATAGGCAGATTATTAATGACACAAAGATATTGGAACTGCTTAACCTCATACACTGCCAGTGTGACATCACAAGTGAGCTTTTTTTCTGTGTCTAGTGATACTTTTGATTGTTGTTGCCTCAGTTTTATAAATTCACCAATCAATACTTTTCGTAGTTCATGCCACATAAACAAATAAATAAGCTCAAGAATAACAAGACACATATTCCATAAGTAATACATAAATGTCATGTCAAACTTCAACTGTACAGTTGACATTGTTTTAGTAATTTAAACTAACTTCAATTTAAGTATCAGGACTGGTTCTGCTGGATTTCAGCACTGCATTTGATCACAGAATCCTGTTGCACAGGCTGGAAAACTGGGATGGACTTTCTAGAGTGGTCCTTAATTGGTTCAGGTCCTTTTTAGAATGTCAGAGTTATTTTCTTACAACAGAGTGGCCATGACTTATGGAGTCCCCCAAGGGTCAATCCCTGGACTTTCTCTGTTCAACTTGAATCAGCTTCCTTTGGGTTGAATATTGCAGAACTTTAACATCAATTATCACAGTTCAGCCAACAATACACACTTTTATATGCCTTTATCACCAGATTGCTACAGCGCAACAGACTTACTGTGTCATTGTCTCACTTAAATGAGATGAGAGAGAGAATGAACTCCAACTGAATGAAGAGAAAACTGAGATTATTCTGTTTGGTAGGGAAAAGTAGAGGGTCATCACTGGTAAACTCCTGAGAGACATTATTGCTTTCCCTAGTACAGCTTTTTAACAACTCAGAAACATTCACAGAAAGAAGTTTAGTCTTGTTGCAAACAAGTGAAACAAACTGCCGGTGAAAATCAAACTTTAACCAAATGTAGACCATTTTTAATCCAGGTATAAAACATTTATTTTGTCAAGCACCTACTGACTAACCTGAACCCTTTCAGGCTTGGGTTTTGAAGGGACAACTTCTCTAACTTTCACCAGTGTTATCTATGAAGAAAGTTAGAGAGTAGAAGCAGTTTGAGTCTTCTAGATTGTTAGGGAGAGATATTGTAGACTTAGGAGTCAATAGTCTGTTGGACGGTTTGACAGTTGGTAATTCCTCTGTGTGGGGCTCCTGTGAGGTCCCTCTATGGTAGAGCATAGTGGCTGGAAAAAGTTTTTCAGATTTTCCCACCTATTTCTAGCCAAAAGGGGTTATGTAGACTCCAAGCATCAGTCTCGTCCCAAGGAAGAAAAAGTCTAAGATGCAGTCTTTAAAAGAGACGACCAAAAAGAGCTGGACCCACAGTTTTAAATAGTCATAAAGTATATTTATGGGTAAATAATCCACAAAATGAAATTCATAGTATTGACAATCATAGTCTATTTTACACTATAAGGCCCAAACAGACAAAAAATTAAAAACTGCTAGTAACTTTAACTTATTTTGCTTTTAATTAATTTAATATGATTTCTTTATGATTTTTAAAGATAATTTTATTTTTATTTTATTGAAACTGTTGCTTTTTCTTGCTGCCTTTTACTACTTGGCACCATCTGCAATGCCTTTAATGTTTTATGAGAAGCACCTTCAACTGTTTAGTAAAGAAAATGTGCTAGACATACAGTATATACCTCCCTCACCTTGTCCAAACAGTTATCACCTTTACAGCTATATGATGCTTTGACCCAAAGGCATAGCTGCTACACTATTATTATGCTCTATGACACATGCAAATAATAATGCGTCATTAGTGACCCATGTAAGCAACACAGTGTCCCGTGTGTACCATGCAGGTACCTCAAAAACATTCCTGCACTCACACAGTCAGAACCTAAACAGCAGGTCCTAATTTGTGTTCAACCCAAAAAGTATACACACTCCACATTCATTGTATAATCCAGGATAAAGTAAAGACCAGCTAATTTGGTTGCACTTTAAATTCCACCTAAGATTCAAGAAAATAGAGATAAGCAAGGATTATCCTACAATTTAATCTGTTTTACCAAAGGCTCAGTTCTAAAGGAAAGGGATTTTATTTTAGTTATTTTAAACTGTGGGGGCTGTTTATTTCTGCCTTAACAATTCTATTAATCAATGCAGTTGTGGTTGTGATAAACATTCATTTCAATTAGCAAAGTAATCCTCTTGTCACGTTTTCTCTACACAGCCTCATTTATGCTCCTGCAGGTAATGTAGATTGTAATAAAAACTGCTTCAAAGTAACAAAATGACTACATATGTATTGATGCACTGTACCTGTGTTTTTGCCTTGTTCGTGTTTTGTCCACATACACCTGAAGCTCCAAGTGCAAAGGCCTTAGCATAGAATGAGGTCGGGCTCCACAATGGACCAGTCTACACATGGCCTTCTCTGCTCCAGTCAGAGGGCAAGGCTCAAATGCCATGAAGTTAATATCTAAAACAAGTTATATCAATAAATTCTTTACGTAGAGTTAACAGTTTATGTATACCATAGATAATATCATGCTAATACTTCAAAAAAATACTAACTATCCATATTAAGTCTGTATTGTCAATCAAAAAGATGAAAAGAATGTAATCTCAGCAATCGTGTAGCAAATCTGGAAACAATCAAGCTGGAAGGCAGAACAACAGTCTGAAAATACCCAAGAATAATAATAGATGCTTTTTAAGTCTTCAAAAGTCCTTAAAAATGCGAATGTCAATTCTTCTAATCCTGTGGCAAAAACATTTAGTCTGGAATCGTAGCATATGCCACAAAAACAGCTCCTGTTAAACCATCAAAATTCAAACAATGCAAATAACATCAAGATGTTGGGATGTCCACAGCTGTTATGTCCATCAGTTCTTGCGCTCCAGAACAGAAAATTCCCCACTTGTTTGATCCTCTTCAACTTGGCCTCCCTTGCAATAACAACATCTATTATTTTACCTTACAAACCAGTAAAGGAAAGGTGTAACCTGGGGAATATTCCAACCGATAGCATAGGTACAGTCAATTACAGAAAAGCAAGTTCAAGCTTGACCACCACCTCAATGAGAGACAGATAAAGAATGAGAGACAGAGAAATGCTAATCCTATCACCTGGCCCTCCTGACGAGAGACCATACAGCGCAATAGGTGGCCCTGACTAATCCACCTATCTGCTGACACTCACAGAAACATAATTAGGACAACAGTCAAGACAATTAATCAAGACTGTGAGTGAAGAGGTAAAATACCTATTAAACCAATATAAGTTTTAATGTGTTTACAAGTAAATTAAGATGAACCGTTTAAGAATGTGTTCATAATAAGATATTTTAAGGAATATTTTAATTTGCCTATCACTGGATACTTCACATGTTGTTAAGTCTAAATCATAATAAAAAAATAAATTAAAAAAAACATCATTGATATCTTTGGATGCAATTTAGCAACAATGTAGAGTTAATCACTGAATTAAATGCAATTCTCAAATGATGAAAAATTCAGAGAGCTATTTCAAAAAACTAAGTCGAGAAGACTACTCCTACCACTTCTACAGTGCCCTGGTTTCCATGGCAACTGCTAAATCTATCACTCATATTCTACTTTGTATTTGATGAGACTTATTTCAGTCAGTAATCATCTTTACTCCACTATGATGCTGTGCTCAGGGGACATGGATGCATTTCCAATATATCACTATGCAAATAAAATGATCATCAATCAAAACCAAAATTGGGTCTAAATGTGTGTGTTAAAGGAGAAGTCCACTTTTTTGCAAGTGGGGCCTTAATTGGGATGTAAACTGGAGTGTTCTGGACACCTATGGTACTTTTTGAAGATTTGGATCCTACCCTGAGATATTTGTTTCAAACGCCAAATACCAAAACGTTATACATGGAACAGTATTGGGCGTGCGTTTGCGATACTAAATCAGTTAAAAATCAGCTATTTGTTAAAATGTCTGTGT
>JBBBVT010000020.1:9740533-9752611 GCA_037177035.1 Craterocephalus eyresii | reverse complement strand
TGCCTCCTCCTTTCCGATATCTCCTCATCCGTATATTCTGGCTCAAACCGATAGGGACGGCCGTCATATTCAAAGTCCATTCGATTCCAATTCTTCTGCCATGTTGTTGAAAAGTTAGCCTCCGTTAGATTCCCAGTGCTTTCTTCTGAACGTCCGCTGTAGTAAACAAAGTGAGGTTGCTAATGACTGGCTGCGTGTGGAGGTGACATCATGCCCCCGACGCTGTAAAAAATAGTGTTTTAATCTCAGCCCAGGAGCGTAAAAATTCAAATAGGCACTGGGACGGAATGAATACTACGGTATTTACACAGACATTTTAACAAATAGCTGATTTTTAACTGATTTAGTTTCGCAAACGCACGCCCAATACTGTTCCATGTATAGCGTTTTGGTGTTTGCCGTTTGAAACAAATATCTCAGGTAAGGATCCAAATCTCCAAAAAGTACCGTAGGTGTCCAGTACACTTCAGTTTACATCACAATTAAGGCCCCACTTGCAAAAAAGTGGACTTCTCCTTTAATGTTTTTCAAAAACAACATTGTTAATAGCAAGCTGAAACACATTTTCTCTCAGCCTGTGAGTCAGAGTATGTGGCGCAATACCAGGTTAATCGCTCTGACTATAAAAAGTCTTGTCCACGTTTTACAAATTATTTATGGAAATGAACTTTTTGCTTTTGAAAGACAAGTCTGGTGTCCATTTTCTCTGAAGTGACATTTTCAAAAGTTCACTCTTCATCTGGATAGAAACATACTGACATGTCAAACAACACTCCTGATATATGAGGGTGCCACTGTGGATAGTATAAACATCATGAAACCAAAGCAGTTAACCTTGTTTACAACCCTGCATTTGTTTTGTGACCATTTGAATTGAATTAAGTCTCTTGATTACTGTATATGCAATTTTTTTTTTCATTTTTCTTTTTACACCTTACCAATGTCCAATGGCTCAGTTCATGCTGACATATACCCTTTTATTTTTATCATGTAGTTGATGCTGTATTTTCAATAGTAACATTAATAGTAAAGAGAAAAAGAAACGCATCACAACCAGAGGTCAGCAAAACTTAAATAAAAAAACACTATGTCTGTAAAGGTAAACACCTGACCTGGGTACAGGACATGTTATTCCACACTGTAAATAGCAACCAATAATTTTATAAGAGTTCCACGAGGTGTTTTGTTGTCTACCTTAATACTGCCAGCAAGAAAAATAAATTAGCAAAGAGGCTCTTTAATTTAACTGCACTTACAGTTTTTACCAGTCAAATTAAGCTTGTCATTTGGGAAAGGGTATCCTTTTGAAGTGGTAAGAGATAAAGGTTTAAAATAAAATAAATAACTGAATGAATAATAATGATTAGCAGTGCTTCTTACAGTATGTTTTCTTATGATCAGTGTTTGTGTGCAGTGTAGAATACTTACAGTAATACTTGAATTGGATTTGTCTAAGCAATAATTGAAACATGGATTATGTGAATAATATTTACTGCATAAAATGTTGATATTTTATTATAGATAGATCACAGGAGCCATCAATCTGACCATTATTCAGCCAGAGATCTAATACAGATCAATTGCTCATTGCAAATACATTTTGCTGTGGTTTTAGAACTGAGCAGTGAGGCAGAAGTACTCCACAGACACTACATAAGGGTTGGTAAACACAGAATCACGCCTGGACACTGAAATGTGGCTGGAACTGGTTGTAGTTGTAGATAAAAGAGCTACAAAATGTGCAAGGTCCTCCTCTGGGTAACCTTAGAATACATACCACTACTTTGGCCAGTGGAAGAAATGTTGCATCTTGTAAATCATAGGAGAAGATCTCTGGCTCTGAACTGAAAATTCCAGCAAGAATATCTGAACAATTTACCAAAAGATAGGCCCACAGAGACGTAGACTCTGTTAAGGCTACCAGTAAAAACAGGAAAGTGGATCAGGCACTAATGGCCACAGCTGCATGGAAGTAAGGTTCAAGGTCAGTGCAGATACAGAAGCTTACAAAAAGACTATTTTTTCCAGACTGAGCAATCATATTTATGTTTTAAATGTCATTTAAGTGTCTTATTAAGTCAGCTGCTGAGACTAAAGACTGAACATATGGACAGTCCAATTTTCAACACACACAAAGCTAAGTAAATGACTAAAAAACAAAGGTGGCTGGTCTTAGTCAAAAATCTCACCAGCAAATCTGACAAATGTGGCCGCGGTAAAAGAATTGCCCTGAGTATTGTACATGGCTGTTTTTTTGTGCAGTGAACAATGTGAGGAATGCTGGATAGAAGTAAAAGAGAATAAAAACTGGATTAATCCGGTCGGAGGTGGACAGATTTTGCACAGACTTTGGTGAAGTAGAAGCATGAAAAAACAATGAACCATTAACTTTTAAAAGACCCTTAAAACAGATTTTGCTATGATTCAAACTGAACTGATCAAATAGCAGGTAACTATTGATATTTTGTTTCAGAAGTTGCAGTGAAAGAGAAGGTGACTGCTCTCTCAAAGCCGCATCTGAACTATAAAACCCTGAACACAAAGAAAGATCTGAGAGAAAAAAAAAGATCAAAGACATCAAACTAAATAAGAAACAGACAAACCCAGAAAACAATACGTTTATGAACATATTCAAAAAGAAACAAGACTACAACATAAATGTTTGGTCTCCATGGCAGCATTTTTACACAGCAACTTCAACAACTTTGTGGTTGGAGTGTAAGCGTTTTTGTGCAGAGAAGTCTGCCACTCTCTCCCCTGATTGCCCCTCAAATTGGTCTGTTTGGGACACACTCGTACCATAATAGCCCGCCTGTGGTCTAAGTGAGACGATCTCCCAGCGCTGCTACCATGGCAGCACAGTGGCACGCATGTGACATTCTGGACAGGTCTCAGGGAGTCAATTAAAAGGAACTCAAGTGGTAGTTTCAATTCTTTAGAAACCAGCAATTTTCAAAAGAATTGAAAATGACTAGTAAATAAAGTCCTGAAAAAAAAAATTAAATACTACTTCACTGAATTATGGCACATGAGATGCATGTATGACCCTATAGAAGATGCTTAGCCATAGGAAGGAATAATAATAAGTTGTTTACTCAGCGGTACCATAAGTTTTCAAACACTTTGAAATGATGACACAGTGGTTCTTCATTCTTCTAACATAACCTGGCATTAGGCAAAAATATCCCATTCATTTAGAGGTACTTTTGTTTTACTATCTAAACAAGAGGGTCAGACTACTCCGTTTTTCCTCTTAGAGATGCACTACGTAACTTTCTGGTAGGGACAGGCGATACGTATATCTAAAATTTACAGATACAGATATTTACAACGATAACTGATTCATGTTGCAGCAACTCACAATTCAATTCGATTCGGTCTCAATTCTCGATTCAAACCAATCTTAATTCACTTTCAATCTTCTTTTAGTAACAAAACGTGCTGATAAACTCTGTTCCTCTATAACCAGAAACAGCTCTGGAGAAAGCTCACAGTACAGGTGAGACGCAAGATGTTTACTGAATTAGCCGTGGACAGGGGCTCAGAGGAAATCTGAAAAAGTTTTGTAGTGCATATGGTGCAAGTAGGTTTTCCTCAACTTCTACAATCTAAAATAAAGCTACGCAAAAATGGTAAAATATCTGAAATTTTGAAGTGCGAGTAAGAATTTTACTGTGCTTTGACTTGTTATAGGAAATGAATAAAGTCAAACTGCTTCTAACTATAACAATATAATAGTTTGACAACCACAAAAATCCACTAAAGGTAATACTGTATGAATCAACGCTAGTGTTAACAGTAATTAGGAATAGCTTACAGTACGTATTAAATTTCACTTAAATAAAGGCAGGTGATATACAGTAGAA
Organism: Craterocephalus eyresii; assembly: GCA_037177035.1. Classification (NCBI taxonomy): domain Eukaryota; kingdom Metazoa; phylum Chordata; class Actinopteri; order Atheriniformes; family Atherinidae; genus Craterocephalus; species Craterocephalus eyresii. The sequence continues at coordinate 9,748,745 of JBBBVT010000020.1, read as the reverse complement.
GGTGATCCCAAATATTCTGATGCTGCCTTAGAGCATTTCCTTTTATGTCCTTTTTCTCATATTCAGTAAGTCTATTGCCATGATTTTTGGCTTAGCTAAGAAAGCCCTGAGCTCAGAGTAGTATCACAGCCATAATTACAGACTACCATGGCTTGTTGTCAGGGAAACCAAAGAGAAACTCTCTAGGAATGTTTTTCCTCTAGCAGAGCATGTCTCCTTCAGTTAGAGCAAAACTGTCTCCCGTTTTCCTCATTGATATGAATCTCATTCAAATATGCATTTTAAATCAGTATCCCTGTTTTTCCTAACCAAGTTTTCAGAGGTAGTTTAACTCGGGTGGTCTTGCCCTGAAAAAGGCAATAGAAAATAACAGAGTAATAATTAGAGTTTTGCCATTTCAAAAGCTCAAGAAAGGGGAAATTTTGTACTAGTATTGACCACTTATTTAGGATTTATCATTGTATCACACTGCTTAGCTTTGCAAGCAAGCTTTTGGATGCTTATTCAAGAGGTGCATCTTACCAAAGCCTATCATGGTTTTATTGGAATGGTTAATTAACAAAAGGCATAAAGAAACAGTCAGCTTTGAGTTCCATCTACATGGTTTTTGGATGCCACAGCACAAACACATATCCGCAACCTTCAATGGAGAGAGGTCACTTAATAATTTTCTGTTTGTACAATAAATAAAAACGGTTGTGTCTTGATCAGAGTCACTACAAGACCTAGTCACACTCCCCACTTGCTTTCTCTGCTTATTGTCAGGGCCCTGACAACCTTGCAAGTTTTATGAATGTCACTTCTCGGATCAACACTTATTAACATTCCCAGCAGCCTGCTCTGTGTCACAGTCACCGCATAGTGCAATGTCACAGTGTTGTCATTTACAAGAAAGGAAAACAAGTTTGTTATTCATTAAATGTTAGTAAATGATTTAATTTCCCTCCCCAAATACCTCATTCATTTGGAGGTGTATCACAATTTCACTCAGCTCTTGGATAATTACCGAGTGTGCAATCTGATTTGCTTTAAGTATGAAATGTGAACGGTCAACTCAATTCAGTGTAGTGATTAGTAATAGGTAATTTCTAAGTGTTAAATTACAAGTCAGAGGAAGACTATTTTCAGGTGTGACTTGACTTGCACTTATCAGCACAATTTGGCAAAATTGATAACCTTATTCACATGGTGGATTAGACAATAAGGACAATAAATTATTAATGTTGAGATAATATGGCAGATGTATAGCAGCAGCCATAAACTATATGACCATTAATACAGTGTGAAAAACAAAGCTGGTGGCAAGCCTGTCAAATTTGGTGCATGCAAATGTTGGTATAATTCTGATAAGTAAAGCAATGGAAACCAGAACATTTGCAAATGAAAAGTAACATTGGTATTACACATTGTAGAGTGATAAGCTGTACAACCAAAAACTTTATGACATATATTAATATTATCCAATAACAAGTCATCATTTCTGATATGATTCTGAACCCACATGGCACCTCAGAAACTACACCATGTGCCCTGTCAGTGTCTCATACTGTAAACAATCTGTTCTTGCTATATTCCCTCCTTGTCCACTTCTTACAAGGCTCCTCTCAGTCTGTACATTCCAGCCACAGCAACTTAATGACCCGAGCCAGGAACCAGGCTTGGAACTGGGCTGTATGGCTGCAACTGTGACTGGGTCTGAAGCTTTCAATCAGTGAAAGCTGGACAAGTTCTCCCCGACTAGTTCCTCCTTAAGCAAAGCCCTGAGCTGGCAAACTGCTACTCTCCCTCTTTTCTGTGCTTCCAGTCGCTCCCGGCCGTCTCCCTTAAACAGTTTTGGCCGCTAACGAAAGGTTTGACCTCTCTTTGCTCGCCTTTTGGGTTCCTTACCTTGAGTGCAGCCTCTTGCCGGCCAGATCCTGCTCCACGCCGTTAGTAGCCGACTGAGCCATAGAAGCGCCTAGCTCCTTGCTCGCTTCCTCCCGCAACGAGACCCTTTTACAATTGCTCACTCTGGAGGCAACAACCTTTTCTTCTTTCTTTAGCTGTTCCGCTTCTCTGTCCCTCCCTCCTACTCTTTTTTTCTCCACACTCTCTTCTTTCTCCATTCACTACAGTAATGGCAGCCTCCGAGGATGTGAGGTATTGTACAAATAAGCCATAAAAACACACAGCCCCTCCCCCGACAACACGTCACGTGTTGTGTAGTGGCTCATCGTTTATCAGCTGATGAGCAAGAGCAAAGGTTTCACGTCTGAAAACATTATTCACAGTTAATCACCGCTTCTGTATCATTAAAACTTCCGGTTTCCAATCATTTATTACCATGACATAAGCTCCAACATGACACATTTGTACGCTAGGCTACTTTGCGCTTTGACTTTTATCGTCCAATTAGCCATCACATTAAAATACAGGAAAACTTGTTTTGAAGTCAAAAGGCAAGATTTTGAATATGATAGTTAATTATAAAAAATCAATTAGATAAAATCTTCAAGTAGGAAAAGGAGAGCTGTCTTACCATAAAGAAAATTGTGACTTAGCTATAACATTATAATGAAACGTATCATGTTATAAGGTGATTGTTTATTGTAAAAACGTCAAACTTACACGTTGTGACGTAAGAATTTATTGAAAAATGTGAAAGGTATGAAGTTTGGTAGTTTTATTGATAAAACGTGACGTAGCGTAGTTGATTGTTTCGAGATTGTGACCTATGCCTATTCGATCAAAATAATGTCTATTAACATTATTTTCATCAGGCAGAAACATTCTTTAAATGATAAGTCACTGTTGTAGATGTGATGGAGTGAGAGTTAGACTAATCTATAGACCGTTGTGCAGCGGGTGCACAGTTGCTCACAAGACAAATGGTCACAAGACAAAATGCTCACACCGTTATTGGAAAAGAGAAATGCTCATAGAATTGTTTTTGATTTTATTTTTCAGTAGAAGAAGATGGAAAAAAGAAACTATTAATTTTTACATTAAATTAAATTCTCACAAATGTACTAGTCTTTGCTTACTCAAAACCACATTCACACATTATTTGCCTTTACAATATTAATGGACAAAAGATAAGTTGACTTCACATTACATGTAAACTTCTCATCAGGCTCACCTCTTTGTTTTCACTAGACCTCTCACTTAAAACTCACAAGTTATTTCCAGGGACTTTATTTTGCACAGACCATGACTTATTACGTTAAGTCAGTCTTATATCGGTTTTAAAAAACTAAGTAGAGTTTAAACTAATGTAAAGGATGTGTCTTTATTCAAGGCTAGGCATGATTTGTGTCAGAGGGTTAGATTGTTTAGGTACATGGGATAATTGTCGTGACTGTGAACCAAAGTGTTATGGAGATGAACAAGTTTATTTTTGTTAGGACAGGCAACACTGTGGGAAATTTGGAATAGCCCACCACAAAACAAAATTCAGTGTCACAATCTTCTTTCTTAGATTCCGAACTGAGTTATCAAAATAAATAAAAGAGGACAGGTGCGCTTCAGGTATCCTTCAAACCTTGGTGCTCATGAAAGGGAACGCTGACGCAAAAAAGAGGATTTAATTACAAAAAATGTTAAAATATTAATGAATGAATAAATACATAAATAAATAAATAAATAAATTACTGAATTAATCCAGGTCCAGGCACTCAAAGTGGTTAAAAGTTAAAAAGGCCTTCGAAAAAAATGGGCTAGAAGCATTTAAAATAACACAGAGTCTCGGCTGATGCCTTCTTCAGGATGTAGTGACATGTGGGTTCATATCATATAATCATCCCTTGATCATTTTTAGAGACTGTGTGCGTCTTAGATGATTTCCGATGTGCGTTAACTGAGTTGTCCTCGGTCAGAAGGAACAGGCAAACTCTGACAGTACAGCTCAGATTAATTTACTATAGAGGAATAAGGTCCATGGATGCATTGTGTCTGTCTGTATGTATGTGGTTATCTGTAATAGAAGAAAAATAATTCTATAAGATAATACTAAATTAAGATTTTCAAAATGACCTGAGTGATAACTTTATTGTTTTTGCTATTTTTGTAATGTGCCATTAGAAGTTAAGATAAAAGATCTTCTGACCAATAGGGGCCCCTTGGCATGTGCATATAGGTTAGCCTTTACATTAACCCAGGTTGTACCCATTTCAAAAATATAGTTTTAATTGTCCAAGTTTCTCCAATATAAATTTTTACTTCAGAGGGCCTGAATATCAATAGAAAGAATATCACATATCTTAATTTTTCCACCTATAATACTTTTTGAACTTTCCATTTGGAAAAAGATTTACAGGTCTGGATGCAATTCTTGGCAGTCATTTTACTCATGAGCGTCCAAGCTTCTGCACTACCCGAGTTAATCACATGGAGGCAGCATTGTATCAATGAACGATAAGCCGCATTTGTTTTTCTTCTCTGAAACATCGTGGAGTCACAGCTGTGAAGAAAACAACAGTGGGAGTGAACATACATGAGTCAGTGTATTCACTATTCATGTATCGAAAGCAGAGCATTATTGGCATATTTGGCCTGTCTCTACATTTATTTGAAATAAGAGGATTAAATACTGTGGGGTTTTCTTTGTTTTTGTTTTCTATTGTTTCTTATGGGCAAGTAAGTGAACATAAACATACATATTATCATGTGTGTGATCTTTGTTATCAATGATAATACAATTTTTATGTGTATATAAGTACATTTCTAAAATGTCTAAAATGTTAATCTCACTATCTTTTTACTCTTTTCTTAAACATTTATTGTCACCAAAAACATGGAATAAAAAATGCCAATGATGGAAGTAATGACAGAAAACATCCAGTCTAAATAAAGTATTTGTTTTCCATCTGATTATTCATATGCAATCAATTCTATCAAGCCATCTTATACTGTAATGGATTTTTGATATTCTTCTAGTAAAAATACATTTAAAAAATAGATTAATATTTTTTGCCTTGTTATCAGTTGATTAAAATTATGTTATTTTGATGTGACTGTCTGGATGTCTAAAGATAATAAGTTAATGTTCTGGAAAGATGACTATTCACTAATCTTTAGAATATGTTTTGTATCTCATCGAAGAGGAAACCACTTATTTGAATAAATTTCTTTTTGTATAATGAATTAGCAGCTCCTCAAAGGAACTACTTTAATCTAGTTTTCTCAAACAAAAAACATGTTTTCTTATTTTGTCATTTGTTTTACTTTTCATTTTTTATCTTTTGCTTAATCCTCAGTTGAATCTTGCATAGTCCATGCAGCCACTCACCACAGACAACAATGAGCTACAAAAGCAAAATGAGATTGGAGGTAAGCTGATTTCAGATTTAAAACTAAGTAACTTAAAATTTATTCTCTTTTGCGATACAGCCCAGTTTGCATAAACAAACCATCTGCTAGCGTAGTATAGCGTAGCTATAATTTTTTTATACTGTTATATGATCAGTCTATGAATGTGTACTAAGGGGATGCTTTCATCACCCTGGAGATTACTGCTTTCCGCTGACAAAAACAATAGCAAAACACAGTAACTGTCCATAAATGCACAATATGTATAGTAATTTAAGACCATGAGTCACAATGATAACATCTCTTTGATGCTTCCTAAACCATTTCCTGATTTTTTTGATCCTGAGGAGATAAGTCAGCTTGTTCCTGTAACAAAACAAATATATTGGTTTTTTTTACAAATCCTGCAGCACTTGAATCAACAATGCATTAACTAGAAACTTCCACAGATCTAAAATTTTAGGAAGCTTTTCGTTATTTGTATCTTGGTCAACTCAAAAACAGGCATAAACAGTAGAGGCAATAATTTGTGCATTATGAGTGCATTTAATATAGGTAGATGATTGAATTAGTCATTAAGCCGTTTTGAACCTCATTTTGGTTTTGAATTGGTTTGACTTGTATGATTTGTTGAGCCTCTATGTGTTTTGTTTTTCTTTTTAATTTCATTTTAGTTTCTCAGCATCTGGAGATTTGCTTGAGATTAAAAACCTTTGTGGGAACTAGTTTGTATTTCCTGCATCGATGAATATATTAAAAATACAATTTACAAGAAACAGGTTTATCAGTGGGAAATACAATCAGTTTGTATTACTGGTCGCAAATAACAGGAGTTACTTGGTGACAGATTTCACTTACTGTTTGACTAAGACAAAATATGCAGTTTTGGAATCTTTTTCTGTAGGAGAGCCTTTTTTTAATTTGGTAGCACCACATTTTTGAGAAAAATGCTTTTGAGGGATGAGTTGTAGAGCTGGGAGTGTGGATAACACTCAATAAAAACTTGCAAAACTTACCAAATCTTCCAATACCAAAGAGCATATACTGACACTTGTTTTGTAGGTGTTTGTAGTTGCTGCTAATCAGGTGCTTATTCATCCTTCAGGTTTTGGATGTTTCCCTTTTTGAAATCACCTGATTCTTTGCAGAAAACATAACATAAACATAATAAGCATTTAAATAAATTACATACTATGTTTTTGTTTATGTGATATTGCTACAGGAAAACCACAAGAGTTATTTTCATATTGTGTAACTTTAAAACAAACACATCAATGACACATAGTATTTCTCTTTCAATAAATGAATAACAATTTCTGAAATTCTGAATTCAGCAAATATGCAAGAGATTTTCATAAAATAAGGGTGCATCTTTAGAGTTATCAATGGTGGAGGTAAATATTTTGTTGTTTTCAGATGCCATACAAAGCCTAATGTCTTTGATTCAAAAACAATTATGTTAAAATCTACCTATTTTAACTCCAATGAATTGATTGTAAAAGAATATCTCAAAGAACACATGTAATGACTAATGGATGGAGAGGAGAAAACAATTAGCATAATGGAAAATCAGAAATAATCTTCTCTAAAATCAGTCTTGGAGTTTGAAGAGATGATGGGGAGGAAGGGAAGGGAATGGATGAGCAGAATGTCACTGGAGTTGGCGTTGCTTATCCCCATCCTTAAACCTTTGCTGAATTCCTGTTATTTTGCCGCTATTCCGAAGAAAGTGCAATAAGTCCAAAAATGCTCCTTATGTTCAGAATGAGTTTGTGGTTCCTCAAGTTTTCTATTTCTGTTATGCTGAAATTTGTCCTTTATCATATGATTTTTAGAAAATTGTATCTGCATATCATGACATATGTTTACAATGTTTATTTATCATGTCTGGGTACAGTGGAGGTTTAAAAAGACATGTGGCAACAACATCTACCATTTATTATCTGCTTTAAAATGGCCCACCCACTAAAATGAAATGTACTTGAATCAAATAATAGAACTTTAACTCTATTATAAATTAAACATATGTTGTATAACTTTTCTACAAACAACCAATGGATGGCAGTGTTGTTTCCTATCATTGACCAGACCTCCCTATACAAGTTTTGCATCAGAAATGACAGAGTAAAATACTTGACATAGATATCATGTATTATTTCTGCAAACAAATAAACACAAATAAAAACAATCAATTTTTTTGACTGATGAACTTTATTTAGAAACTATGAAAATATATAATCTGATGCAAGCATGTGTAAAAATAATTAAGAAACTTACTTATACCTTTGTGTTATATCATTCTTTAAATGTGTAATGATACATTCCTACACCGTTACAATCTTTGACTTTTGAACTTTTTACTGATATCTCTATGGATAATCTGGATAATCAGGACACTTGTCCCATTGAGAGATATCATCAGGTTCCTTGGAGTACAGATCTCTGATAATCTTACCTGGGGTTCATTCTAGAAAGTGGGTTATGTTAAAACCCTGAGTTGGAGGAAACTGGGTTTTCTTAAAAAACATACTTTTAAATATGATTGTAGAAAAAGTTGTTTTGATTTAGTAACATGAGTTTTAAAATGTTTTTATTCCTGCCTCACAAAACAACAAATTTTGCCATATATGAATACATGCCCCTCAGGAATCCATGAAACAAAATATGGAGTTGCCCAAGGATCACTTTTAGGCCCAATACTTTTTAATCTGTACATGTTGCCACTTGGGTCATCAGAAGTCATCAGAAGACACGGCATTGCTTTTTATGCAGCTTTACATCGCTGTCTCCTAATGACCTAGAACCAGTTAACACCTTTTTAAACTGTATTTTAGACATAAAGTCATGGATGGCAGAGAACTTCTTAAAGCTCAACCAGGACAAGACTGCGGTTTTAATCATTGGTTTTGAAGACAAGAGAGATATC
>JBBBVT010000020.1:9721888-9737984 GCA_037177035.1 Craterocephalus eyresii | reverse complement strand
AGATAGATAGATAGATAGATAGATAGATAGATAGATAGATAGATAGATAGATAGATAGATAGATAGATAGATAGAAACTGGGAAAAAGGTTTCCACGACCTGCAGGACCATTCCTTTATGGGTGTTGTCTTCCTAGTTTCCTCTTATTTCCACTTGTTGTCTCTTTGAAAAACAGCAGGTGATTCACGGTCAGTGTTACTTCCTATCTATACTGGATAGACTGATATTCCAGAAGTGTCTCTGATATTGAGTTCCATGCAAAATATTGTGTTTCTTTTATTATATTGAGCTGTGTATATACAGCTTTCTTGCACTCTAACTAAAAATAAGATTTGATATTATATCCACTTGTATTCTAACCCACATGCAACAATTCTAATATAGTTAAATATTTGGTCAGTGGACATACCTCTGGTAAAAAGAGATCTCCGGGATACAGTGGATGCAGGAGAGGAAGGTTTTTTCTTTCTTTTTTAGATTTAGTTTTATTCCAGATGTGTATTATTATTATTATTATTATTATTATTATTATTATTATTATTATTATTATTATTATTATTATTATTATTATTATTATCTTATATTTTAATACAAAAGAAAATTTAGAGTTTTTTTATAATAGCGATGACTGTGTCCCCAGCTTTACTTTAGAATGGCTTGCATTACATTACATATGTCACTTGTGTGTGTGTTTTTATTTTTAGATGTTCTACCATTGATTCTTTTTTTCCTCAAATGTCCGATTTCTTTTTGTATTATTGACATGATATTTCATACAGACATTTACCTTTGTCTGTATGAAATACATGTAAAATATTCAATATGTAAAATATTCTTTTATAATTATCTTAAAAATATCAAACTTGCAGATTTTTTTGTTGTTCTGTTTTTATACTGTCATTTGATCATTTTTGTTTAAACATTTGCTTGTATTTAGCCAAGAAAGTGACTTGATTACACACCCGTGCCTGCAAGTTGCTGAATACAGCATATGGGGTGTGACATGGAGAATTATTGATTTGTTTTCACAGCTTATACTCTGTCCATCTTGTCATTATCTCTCTTTAAGCCGCTATGTATACAAAGAAAGTTAGCATCTAATCAGGAGAAACAGTGAATATATGGGGTGTAGCTGATCCGGTTTCCCCTTATGGGCGAGAGAAGTCGGTAAGGGTGACTTTTGAAGAACATTAGACGGAGGTCGATAACATGAAGAAGTAAATAAAATGTGTTTCCGTATATATAAGATGTCCAGTAGAGAAACTATGCCAACAAATAATTGTGTTTGATATTCAGGTTAGTATCCATGTCTCTGTAAGTCAGCTTGTCCCAATGGTGTCTGTACAGTACCTCCTATCAGCTTATACATCATCTGTCCATGAGTCCTTCTATGTGTATGCGCTAACGTATGTGTCCCTCTTGTCTATTTGTCTGGCAGCGTGATAATGCTGAGCCCTGTGAAGCCGCTTGCCTCTCTGTTGTGGCTCCTTGTTCTTGGCCTACTTTGGGAGAGGTGAATTGAGGGCAACTCGAGTCTGTGGGTAAGGGGATTAGGTCCCCAAACACGCTCCTCTCCAGTTTGGGATTTTGTCCTGATGCCAGACACTTAAAGTCTGCTAGGGATTAAAATAAAGAGAGAAGTAAGAGCGGTGTGTATTGTGGTGTTATCAGCAGCGAAAAAAGCAAGAGCAGGGGCAGGTGGTGGTTAATAGAAAAATAAGATGCATGGCTGTCATATGATCCAATTCACCAATTCAGCATTTGTTGACCTATTTGGCTGTGGCTCGTGCCATGATGTCGGTCAGCATCTTTTCAAGAGATGAGACACAATAGTGGAGAAGCTGTTCTTTTAATTTTGTTTGTATTAGTGGATGATCTCAGCTTAAGTCAAAGGTTTAATTAATGGCCAAAAAAAAAAAGTCCATCATTGTTTGTCTCACGATTTCCTGTTTTAAGAAACAAAAGAATTTAATTGTGCTAAGGATCATGTCAAGAGGAGTTGAAACACATCTGACATAAAGGTCAGGCTCACAAAGTAGCTGCATTTTCCACCAGGCAAAGTTAAAAAAAAAAAAAACGATATCAGCTGCACATGATATGATGACACAAATGTTTGCTTGAATGCTTTCAAGTCCACGATTCAGCAGCACAACAGGTGCAATCAACAGTGCATGAAGCCTCTAATCATGAGATATTTTATACCAAGAAATAAAAGGCTTTACTTCTGAATTATTTATCAGATAAAACTGAGGAGACCATCAGGTTTAGGTATTAGGGATCCTGAACCTCTTATGTGGCTTTCAGGAGTCTTCACACGAGTCTGCCTTTTCCTTTGTCTTAATGGGAGGGAGGGGGGGGGCATCACCCCTCCGCCATGCGTCTGGAGGCACCTCCTGGGTAAGAGGAGGGTGCTGCTCCATCATGCTCCTCCAAGAAAGTGGGTCATGAGTCTGAGACTGTGGGATTACTGACCTTCATGCAGGCGTGTGCCGGGCAGCCTCTTATCCGCAATGTTTAGTCCATCCCACCCACCCCCCTCCATTTTGGTAGAAAAGAAAGGCAAAGAGAGAGAGAGAGAGAGAAATAAAAACACACCATGAGAGCTACACAACGTGGGCTGCACAAACATCCCTAAGCTTGTTAGTGTAAGACAATTCTGAGCTGATGCCTGATGCAACAATGGTCAACACACGCAGAGAGAGAAAAACAAACAGAAGTGATGCCGTGAGTGAAAACAGTCTGAACTCCTACTGAATCCAAACCAGCTCAGCAATTACATCCAGCAGCAACTGGATAAATGCCGTCCTTAAAGCAGCTGACCCTATAAAATCAGCTGCATTCTGGCTTTCTGACATGCGCTGTGATTAATTAGCAAATAAATAACTGACAATAAATCCATTCATTTTGCAGTGAAACGATTAAAGCCATCATCTGAGGTCGCCTCTGCCTTGTATGGCCACTAATCAGTGTTAGAATTTGCTTTTCACCAGGCAATGGCTGAATTAAAAGATAAATCAGAGACAGTGAGCTGAATCTTGCAAGAGTGAGGCGGGAAAGTTAGGAATATGAGTTCAGTTTAAAACTGAAAAGGAGCAACATTGTAGGCGTTGTGTCCTGGTTCAGAGCAGTAAGCCCATCTCATTATTTGAGTCCATTCCAGGGGGTTTGCTGACTGTCCTGGGGGGTTCATTAAAGGCAGAAGGGGTGGACAGAGATTTCAATTAGAGGGTTAGAGGGGTCCACTGGCACATCCTTATAAATAAAACAATAAACATCATGAGTTCTTGTAATATTTTATTTCTTTTTATTTTGTGCCAGAAAGAAGTGAAAGATATAGCTGCAAAACAATATTTCCTTCATTTTTATACAAGAATTTTTGTATTACAAAAGTGAAGTGGCCACAAAAGAGTTAAAGACGTAGGATGCTGAAAACAGTATTTGTTAGGGGTTTGTTGTGGGCTCTATCAGCTCTCTTATCTGTTTTTTTTTTCTTTTATTCTTCTTTATATAATCTGTCCAGGGATCTCTAAATACTACAACACTGAATGTTCATGTTATACATGGACCAAGTTTTTGAGTAATCTGGTCATTTAGGTCAATTAGGTCAGCCAAAACCTCATCTTCAGACAAGCTAGCCTCTGATTCCGTCATCTAATCCTCTGCTCTGGGCTGAAAAAGTCTGTAAAGCCAAACTGGAAGGGTAACAAAGTGGTAACTTATGCTCTCATATAGCTGGTTATTTAAAAGGCAAATCTACTGTTATGTGTTCACCCAGAAGGCTTCCTGTTGCACTCTTTGATGCATGAAAGTTATTTAAAGATGAGTTGAAAGTTTGTCTTAATGTCTATGTTTGAATGCACAAAAATGCTGTGAAAGGTTTAAAGTGAAGCTATAGCTCTAATTTTAAAGGAAAAAACAATTGAAATTAAATTGAATTAATTAAAATTGAATGAAGTGAAATTGAATTGAATGAAATATAGTTGATGCCAGAGAGAAACAGAATTATAGCTTTGGTTGATATTGATATGGCTTTGAGTATCAATATGGAAACAACACTTTGACTTTGAAGTCTATTGTAAGAGCCACATTATGCAAGGCTATTTAAATTTATTTGTAAGTTTATTTGTTCATTTCATGAACAAGACAACTCAAAGAGCTTCACATAAAACATCAAAAATATAACAGCAAGGTACAATAAAATATTAAAAGGAAAATCACAACAAACTAAAAAGAATAAAAGAAACTGAATAGAATTGGAGATGGACAGAGAAATGGACAACAAAATACATAATGTACAGTGAGGTAAACAGAGATCACTGAGGAATACAACATCATCATCATCATCATCATCACCATAATCACAAGCATTATCAACGCCATCTTCATCCGGGTCATCATAAAACAGACTAACAACTGAGTTTATATGAACCAGTTTACATAAAGTAAATGCATATAAGGAAAGTAAACCCATGGATTGCATTACTTTTTTCCTTTTATTTGGTCCCCCATCCTGAGCCTGTTCGGGTGGTGCATGACAGTGGAAAGTTTTTTATAAGAGAATCCCTTTTTAACAGGACAGGCAGCAATCTGCCTCATCTGTATGATACGTCAATTATCAAGCTGCAAACATGGTACACAACAGAAATACTCAGGATACTGCATCCAATCATTGGGTCAGTTTTCAAAAATTTACACTTAGTTGTGAGAGGAGCCATGCACTAATATAACATATACAAGGTAATAAAATTATTATACAGAGGCCTCCAAAGCTGATTTCGGTTTTACATTCGATCTTCTGATAAATGTAAAGCTGAGAGAATGTTGGTTAAGATTCCCTACTTTCTCTTCTAGTCTGACAAAAGCATACCACCTACAACCCAGACAGACCTCACAACCGGTCAACATCTGTAATGACACTCCAGGTCAAGCCCAGTCTCTGCCTGACAGGTTTGAACCCTGACCTCTCAGGCATTATGGCTGCATCTGGGGGGGCTTATTGCTGTAAAAACTGATATTTCCCACCGTGGACAAAGACAGCGTAACCAGGCAGGACCCAGACGGTCCATCAGAACACAGTGGCCGCGTCCCCCATACAAATGGATCAACAGTTGTTGGCCTTTATTGTCTGAGCATGAAACTAAGGACACATGTTGGGTGGTAAAAGTGTCAAAGCCTGACTGAATGGCTATTGTACTGGTTTTCACTGGTAGCAGTCCAGCTTTGTTCCCTGTGTTGTTCATCATTAGCATATCAATATTCAGAAGAGTTTGTGCTGAACAGAGGTGGCAGCCTTTTTAGCATAGAGTAGGCCCTCATGCTGAAATAATGGAACTACACTCAGCTATTAAGGTCCAGCTGTTGGGTTAAGCAAATAACCGTCAAAGCAGTTTTTTCTCAGTTATCAAAAAATTGGAGACAAATGTGTCACGGTTTGGAGAATTTGGCTGTTTCTTTATCTTTTTTTTTCCTTTCTTGGATTATAAAAAGATAATTTTGAAGATCTTGCAGTGCACTCCAAACACTTTTAACCCATTTCTCTTGTTCTCTTGGGTGAATAACAAAGGGCCTAAATGGTGTCACCCTTTCTAGTCCACACCAGCCGTCCCGCAATACCTCCCTCCCCTCCTTCGACTCAAGGCAGCTGACCCCGGCGGACAGTTAGCCTTGTGTAGTGTTGTGTGTGTGTGTGTGTGTGATTGTGCATGTTTGCAGGGTGAAGCCACCAGAGTATCGGTTAGTCCACGGGCAAGCGGAGAAGCGGTTGGGCAGTTTAGCCAGCTGCTGGGGGATGCGAGCCTCGGCCGGCCTGGTCAGTGAAATCTTGCCAGATGGAGCCATTTCAAAACAATGAGAGTTGCTCGCTGTAGTAGAAGCTGGTTACTCAGGCAACAGTTAAGAATGAAACTTTATCTTGTGTAAATGCTTGTTAGCCTTAGCCTACTTTGAATTCTCCACTTTAATTGCGTAAAAATGTTAGTTTCACCAAATAACAGCTTTCTGTTAATAGACGCTAATTAGCTGTCAAGTCACAAAGATTAACATATCTTTCTGTTTTTCAACACCCCTTTGCAACTAAATTTTCTGTCTTTTTTTCTTTATATCCATCCTACATGCACACATTATCACTCTTCATCTTTCTCTCAAAACAGCAACAGGCTGAGGTGTCTTGGGACTATACTCTGCTACTTAGGAGTAACCAAGCCTGGGTAATGAGGCGTGTGATTGGTCCCCTCCCTCCTGGACAAGGGCAGTCTTTGGTGGACATGATGGATAATGACAGGGGCACAATGGCTGCCTGGTGTCAGAGGGGTGGCATGAGTGCACAAGGACCCCCCGCAGTAACACTCAGTTGCCTTACTGTGCTGTGCATACCTAGTCACACACACACACACAAACACACACGCTAACACAGAATACGTACGCATATACAGTACATATGCACAATTCAGGACACAAGGTCACTTGGGGACATAGAAAAGCATATGACAATGAAACAATAACAAATATAAAGGAAGCAAGACCCTAAAGAACAACAGCTGCAATGTTTAAAACATAAAATCCATAGCATTCAATAAGAAAGTCTAAAATGCTTTTGAATTGTTCTTTTCTGTTTTACAGAAAAAAGGCAAAGTTTATGTGCTTTACAGGGTAGAATTAGAATTAACTTGTGTTCTCTGCAACAGCTGTAGTGTTAGTTTTATTATAAACTCAGTTTTGGATTGCTGTCAAAAGTGTTTGATTTTGGCTAAACCTATTTTTATCACGTTTTGTCTCACTGCATGTATTAGTTTTATGAAAAATTAGAATTTCTAAAAGATTCTCAGGGATCATACTATTATGTCTGTTAGATTTGTTACATCTGTGGAAAAAATTAGAAAGGGTTGCATATTTTTGTTCCAAGTTACATAGCTTAAAATGCAGATGTATATCAAGTTATGATTTCATTATTTTTTCAAAACATACGACTTTTGAGAGAATATTTGCATTCTAAAGCAATTCCACCCCCTTTGAGATGAAAGTCTACTTGAACAACAATAGAGGCTTCACATGCAACACCCTGTTTGCTCTTTTGAAGTAACCCTCATCCACACACCACTTGTGCGAATGCTGAACCAGCTCATCCAAGTCAAAAATCAACTTCTCCAAGGTGCAAAGAGCCGAGTTTTTATCGAGGGCCATTAATGCTTGATTGTAGCTGCTTTGTCAAGTAGGCCCCAGGTGTGTAAATGCTTTACCAATTTTCAGTGATGACGCTCTGTAGGTTTTGCAGTGTACAAATAAATCAGGCTGAAAACCTTGGTATAAGCTGGGCTCTTCATGGTATTCATGCAAAAGAGGCAGGTATACCATAACACAACATGTTTGTATGAAAAAAGAAATATCACAACTTTGCTATATTTCAAATTATTTCATGTCATATTCTAGTTAAAATGTGTCACATTTACTCACAAAACAGAGTAAATTTATGCTTAACTATAATGCAACATCAAAATGATCAATAAGGAAATAGTGAACTAGGGTTAATAACGACCATTTCATGCCTATAGAGGTTCTATTCAGACATGACATTTGTCATTTTGGATGACAGCCTACCAAGGACAGTGGTGAATGTTTTTACAGTGGATGAGAGGGAATGGAAAACTGTGTTGTTTTTTGTTGTTGCTTTTTTTGTCATTAGCTTCTTCTGCTGCCTTGGGCTCTTGTTATTAGCCATAGAATTTCTTACAGATTTACAAAGAGTTCTTTCTAAATCTGCAAAGAAATTCGCTTTTACTTAATTATCGTGCATTACTGATTCGAAAAGCACAAATACTCCTTTCTGAAAACACGCGTTCACTCAAATATCAAAATGATGTAGGCTATCAAGTGGCAGCAGAGAGGAAGGTTTAGTTAGAAAGGTGGCCGTGGTTTAGTTAGAAAGGGTGAAGTTTTCTTCATTCTTGGCAAGTTTGTGTCGCTAATTACCCTGGGGGGACTAATGACAGCACAGTAGCTTTAATTGGCTTACACCACTCGTGGGCTGGCGTGCTGGGCGAGTAAAATTGAATCAAAGCTGTAGGACTGCGTCAGGATATGCCTTAGAGTCCTAATTGGCACAGTCTCAAATGAGTAAGACGTGGCACGCAGCCAACTGCGGTCATCGGTAAGATTGTGTTTGTTTACCATAGCCTACCATCAATACACACGGATCATTTTTAGCTGTAGTCTGATGTTGAACAATAGCCTATATTTGCTCCCCTGTGAGGTTTTTTTATATATTTTCTGTTCTTTTTTTTCTTTAAAAAAATATAACTGCATTTATTGGATTTTAATATTAATGATTGGCTTACATAAAAAAGAAACCTCTTTGTATTAAAATTTCTAACATTAACACTATACTGGCTGCCGGTATGTTCGCTCCATCTATTCCTATAATTAATATCGCATTTTAACCAAACAAAAGAGAGACGCGACGATGGAAACGCACGAAAACAATGTCCAAGTGCCCCATTCTGTGCCTGAAAGACAGACAAGTGCAACATAAGACTGATAAGGAGTGAGAGGGGAGGGTGAGTGATGACTGGTGTGTGCGTGCTTGTGTGTGTGTTTTTGAGCGTGCTTAAAGATAGCCTCCAGGGATATTGGAGCAGCACACACCCCTTCAGCCTGTTTAGAGAAACTCCCCTTTCAGCACTCTGGACAGAGGCAGCTCTGTCTGCGGGGTTATTTTGGTTAAAGTAAAGTTGAAGGCTGCAGGCTCACAGTCGGATCAGCTGACTCTGCTAATGGTCAGACACTTTCTACCCGCCCCACATCCCGAGCTTATCAACTAGGCATCAAAGAGCAACTTGATGAATATTCAAAGCTCCCCAGCTTGGAGGCAGACGAAAGGATAAATGTCGTCGGAAGTCCATTTTTAAGAGCCGTTTTTCTGAATAAAGCTGCCTTCGAACAGACCTTCACGCCCCCTCAAAAGGATACGTCACCAAGAAAGTGGTTTGAATCCACTATTAATACTCTGTAGATTTTTTTTCCTCTTCTTCTTTGTAAATCACAGACTTTGTGCAGCGTTTTCTTCATTTGGAACATCAAAATGCTGCTTGAACACCCGGGGTCAAGCTGTCAGAGCACCGGAAATTTCGCCCGGTACAGTACAGGCCACGGTAAGAAACACAATTTTATTCCTTTCTCTGTGATGAAGCTGTGAACTATAAATTTGGCTTGCAGGAAAGTTGGCATTAAATGCAAGAAGAATAGATTTAATTGTCAAACTTGGTCCATCAAATGAGTAGAAGAGGGGTTTTTAATGTAACAAATCAGCATAGCAAGACTGAGTGATTTATTTGACACGCATGGAATTAGTGCTGTAAACTATTTAGGTTAATTTGAAAAAATCGTACATCCCCAAGAAAGGAGAACAACATGTCAAGTTAATTATGATTCGGTGGAATAAATGTAAATTAATTAAACTGTACAGAAAACGTCCAATGTTTTCTAAAATCAGCAACCCGTGTCGGTGTAAACAGTCTGTTTAGTAGCGCTTCTTTTGGGGGAGACGTTATGAATCCATAATGAGTCTTCATTGTTGGACAATCACACCAACAGATGTTATGCGCGTGCTGTCATTCCACACCGCCGCCTGTCACGGGAGCGCAGGGAGCGGATATGGACACAGCACCGGTGTCCGCTCTGTGGGGATGAACGACAGACAGAAGCCGCTCCGCAGCCTAGCCCTCGCAGCATGCTCAACAGGTGTCTCATTTCTGCCCTGACAGGTGGGACACCTGCAATGAAGGTGAACCCGAATAAGGCGGATGCTTTCTATGTTTCAGCCAATAAAATTAGCAGAATTATTGATATGTTGTTGAGTAGTATATTCAGTAGTATTCCATAAGATGCATTGTACGTTTGATGCTTTTTAATTTAGCTTCTAAAAGACAATTCCGTGTTAAGTAAAAGGCTGTCACAATGTCAGGGGAAAATTCGAATGTAAGCTAAATATGAACATTATTATTATTATTATTATTATTATTATTATTATTATTATTATTATTATTATTATTATTATTATTATTATTATTATTGTTGTTGTTATATCCGTGAGACGTTCCCTAACTGACTGACCATTACTCTGATGGCTATTTTATGGCTTTGTTGTCACATTACTGTCGGCTGACCCCCCTCAAAAGTGAGCGATCAATATGACATAAAAATTATTACAAAGCTGAAAAGTAAGAGGGGCACCCATGAACCCCACACCTTTTCTCCAAAACACCTTTCATATACTCCTGAAATACAGGCAAATGGGACATTGATTTTAGATTCATCAGCGGTCCGGCCAGTTGTGGCACTACCAGTGATTTCCCTTGGCGCTCTTTTGCGCCAAAGATCAGTGTCAATAAAATTCATTGGGGTGTTGGTCCGATCAACATGTTATTGAACAGCCAATCTCTCCCCTAAATAAACACTTGTCCTTATGCACTCAGCGCTCATGAAAGGAGGACGGCGCTTGTGCATGGCTGTGTGTAGGCGCACCTGGGTACTGTCATTCTTTCATTTGCACGTGGCTGTTTTTAATATAATTTCCTTAAAATAAAAATTGAAAGGTAAAAGCTTGCAATAAATATTTGCATAGCTGCTTTGTACTCATAGTGGATTAATATTTTTTTTCTTCTGATGCAGCTTTTAAAAACGTAGGCTACGTGCTGAAACCAGTTTATTTTCGAGACGTGGGTTATCATTTATCCGTACATTTATATAAGCTTACATTTTATGATAGTTGGAAAGCAATACAGACATTTTAATTTTCGCTGCTTCTTTGAACTTTTGGCGCTAAAAACAGGTATACTTTCTTTATTTCCTGTTTATGGAACATAAGCTAAATAAAAAGCAAAGAAACTGATCACATTGTTCACTGTTGGGAATGTTGAAATGGTGAACGTCCTGCTCCTTCCCAGTTCAACATCATTACAGTAGCTGAGATATACATTTATAGGCCTACTTGTTTCATTTTAACAGACAAACTACAGAGTGGAGGTAAAGAGAATAAACGTTTTCCTCCTGAAAAAATAACCAGTAGCATCACTTTAACATGTTTCTTTCCACTTCAACTCCATTGGCTTCTCCCCTCACCTCCTACCTCATTCCTCTTCCGGGTAGTGTACTCAGTAGGTGATGTTGATCTATCTCCCCTGTCGCCCGGGAAACGGAGAGGCGTAATGCTGTACAGACTTCAATACTGGGAAGCATAAAAGCAAACTCCAAGGCACCCTCGTGCGCTTGTGCTCCCTTCGGGACTCCTGCTACACTAATTTGACAACACCTGATGGGTTTGTGTGAAAGTGTGTGGATAGACGCGAACAAGACAGGCATGCGTTGATGTAAGCGTAAATCATGAGCAATGGATGGACACGGTGAACGAAACTCTCCCAGAGAGGAACCAAATAACACGGAGATGCTTTTTGCTCTACTGTCGCACAGTGAGGAGTTGCGGAAAGGTAAACACAAGACAAAGTAGTGACTTAATTTTATTTTTTTTAATCAGTTTGTGTTGCCTACGTTTGTATCGAAAACACTGGTCTTTTCAAAGGCCTTTTAAGTATGACCCTTTTGCAGTTTTTGCCATGCAAGCTGCAGTCTATTGTGTGTTCATAGGCAAGGTTTTGTGGGTACTTTGATGTTTAGTGCGTTATTATTTTAGAAATTTGTCACGTCTTCGCGGACTTTTGAATTATGATTGGGAACGAGCGCACGTGTCATTTTTGTCTCAAAATTGTCGGCACCTGATGTCGATGCTTAAGTTTTTAACCTTTGATCTCAGGAAATGACTGTTCAGATTTTGTTTAGTTTGCTTGTATTAGTTGTAAATTCGTTTGAACTCATTTTGCACATTACTGGAATTCAGAAATAGCCTAGATTTGATGCATTTTCAGCTACAGCACCAGACAAATGAAAGAAATCTATGTTTTTGTCAACATTTGTTAAATTATGTGCAGAAGTAATTTTTGCAGTTGTGTGGATATTGTAATGTTAATGTAATGTTTTTTGTTATTTGCATACTGCTTAAAATCAGAAACAATCCTAGAACAAAAAAACAAGCAAAAACAAAGCCGGATAAGGAAATGTTTTTCATTTCAATATTCTAAGTGGCCCTTGCAGGGTGAGATAATTGCTTGGACACCGTGTTGGTTTGTGTCGTGAGGCCACATGCCGCAGCTTTCTAGTTTTACCGAGCGCACTGAATTAATGATGAGCTGGATACACCTGTTCTTGACGTGGCCACCACCGCACTTATGCAGGGCTTGTTGGTGATGCAAGACGAAATGGCTCGTCAATGTTTCATGAATCGTCCACAGCAGAACAATAGGAGTGCGATTCCTTGCACGGATGGAATATGAAGTGGTCGAGCTTCTTTTAATTAGTAATACAGAGGCCGAATAAGGTCTAACCTGCTGTTTTAGAATTTACCGGGTTTTTTTGTTTAGTTTTTGTTTGCTTTATTTAGAGCAGAATATCTAAAGGTAGGCTGTATTCTTTATCATGTGCCTATTGGTTTGAGGGAGCAGCCACTAAAATATTAGAAGTTTTGGCTCCATGCTTCTTGTTTTTTTTTTTTTTTCCAGTACTGATCTTGGGTGAATCGGCTATATGTTTTTATGTGGAAACTTTGAAATGCATCCCTTCTAAAGATTTGTACGGGCAATGACTGAATTTTCTTATGGACTGCACAGTTGCATTTATGCGAAAAGCGTTTTCCACTGTACAGATGGATGAGTATGAGATTATGTTTTTATGTTGTACGTAACCTATACATGATCTCATTTGCCTGCGAAAAAGAATGTATAAATATTATTTGTAATTATCATAGTTTAAGATAGATGATATAGGCCTACGGTCTTTAATTAAACCAAGTTTTCAGTAGTGCTTACTTAAGCCTGACAAGCCGCTGGTTGTGTGGCAGATTATTGGCATTAAGTCTGATTTCGTAGGTAGAAATCCATCCGAGACCTTTCCAAAATATAAAGCGTAAAATACCCTAAAATAATTAACCATAACCCATATTTCAAGCTCTTTGCAGCCAGATAACTGAGCTGGTTAAACGATTAAATGTTTTTTTTTTTTTGCAAATCATGACAGAAGACTGCTGTAAACAACTGCAAATTCAAACACGTTTTACAGCATATTTTAGGCCGATAATGATAATCTAACTCGCAATATAATCACATATTACGGGTTACGGGTAAGCGCATTAAGTAAGTCTATGCTTTATATTTTCTTCATGAGTTGTGATGCTTATCTGATAAACTATCAGTATTTCTAAAACTGTTTACAACCAGGAAACACGCAAAAAATCGAAAGAAAGAAAAGTGGATAAAAATAACATTTATCCCAAGGTCTTGGTTGTGTTTCCACGCTGCTAGTTGCCAGATTATATCCTTACTGGAACTGTATGGTTAAACAGCTGCGTCCACTGACAGATGATTGTTTAGCTTTAGAAGCTGTAGCTTATGAGCTAGACGATCCCTGTCATTTTGCGCTCAAGTCTTCCTGAAATCACATAAATCCCTTTCCCCCCATTTTCTCCCGCAGAAATCCCAGTATGCGCAGGCTGCAATCAACACATCGTAGACCGCTTTATCCTCAAAGTGCTGGATCGCCACTGGCACAGCAAGTGCCTAAAATGCAGCGACTGTCAGGCACAACTTGCGGAAAAGTGCTTCAGCAGGGGCGACAGCGTGTACTGCAAAGACGATTTCTTCAAGTGAGTTGTCTCCAGATAACAAACCAATCGTGCAATGCAATCGCCACCTTATCAATATTATGTGTATTGATGGAAACTCTGCAATATCCCCGAAGGAGATTCGGGACCAAATGCGCAGCTTGTCAGCAGGGGATACCGCCTACGCAGGTGGTGAGGAGAGCGCAGGACTTCGTGTACCACCTGCATTGTTTTGCCTGCATCGTTTGCAAGAGGCAGCTGGCCACAGGTGACGAGTACTATCTGATGGAGGACAGCAGGCTGGTCTGCAAGGCCGACTATGAGACTGCCAAACAAAGAGGTAAGCTGCTCTCAGAATTTCCATCAGTGGCCTAAAATTATAATTAAAGCATAAGCAGAAAATATTGTAAACAATATCAAATGGCATACTATGATATTCTGTAGGCCTATGTTGACTTATTACTCCTTAACTGTACCTGGAATTGTGCGTTTGACGTGACAGTGAGGTCATCCATAAACTCTGACCCACCTGCGTTAATTGCGTCGTTGCCTGCAACCCAATCGATACTAAACTGCGCGAAGTGCAGGCCAGGAGGCTTACACTTGCACTCTGCACTAGAAGGGATCAGCTTACAATAACTCTTAATATGGTGACGGAGATGTGTGGGGGTCATGTGTGAGGAAAAATGCTGTGCACGTATGTAAAGAACAGTAAATATGCTTCCCAGTGTGTTTATTCATGCAAAATATTTATTAATTCTGTACCTATGATAGTCAATTTTTTATTTTTAAATGAATATGTAATGGAAAAAAATCCATTCTTGGTCATAAATGGTAGCTTATGATTAAAGTCTGTAGATGAAAAGGGTTTTTATATATAGATTCTTTAAAAACATATTATTCATTCAAGAGGAGTTGAGTGAATAATGGTCAATGATGGCATTAACTTAACACTTTAAAGAACTGAAAGTGCACGAGGGGAAAAAAGAGCTTAATAAAAGCTTAATAGATCAGTTTATTCCTGAGATAGAATCTTGTGTTTATTTTGTTTGTTTGTTTTTTTGCCTGAAATCACGTGTTGTTTGTTCATGAGGAGTTACACATATTTACAGGCTCTAAGAGTTTAATATTATATCCTAAGCTCGATGAACCCCTGAAATATGTTTTTTTCTAGATCCTCACTGTTACGTTGGGGCATATATCACACACAGCCATTTGAAAATGTACTGTACAGAGGGAAAAGCATACAAATTTAGGCTGTTCCTTCATTTTATATAGCTTATTTATATAGACTTTTCCATATGGTGAAAAGCATCTTGTTCCCTGCATACCCAGTGAAAAATCTGTGGTCCAGGTTACCTCGATTACTGAAAATCCCAGCAGGCTTGTTCCTAATGGGGCAGACCAAGCATGGTCAATTTTTATCTCCCCATCTGTTTGTTGCAAATTTACTGTGCTGATTTATGCACCAAGTTAACACGAGTTTTAGCTAAAAAACCCACACGTTTATTTTACTAATGATCGGGTGCAATTACTTGGGCCGCATCCATTTGGATGATGGCTTTTTATTTTGCTGTGCTGGCGAACAGATGTGCAGACATGATGCAATTATGCAAGCAGTGCCAGTTTAGGGTTTATAGGTAGAGGAGAATTTATTGATTTATGTAAAATTATAGTTGTATATAATACCAGTCCTGTGCCCTTAGTGCTGGAGTGAATATTTGGTGTTTTTTCCATATTTACATGCTGCCGACCCGGGATGTGTCAGTGATGACAGCAAGAAGTTTGAAGAATGCAATGAAAAATATCAGTTTGACAGCAATGCTTTACCCTTTATATTCTGATCATATTCAGTCTGTAATTTGTCTTTTTTTCTTTTGTGATTTCATTATTTAATTTACAGCCATTTATGAAACCCAGGCTTCAATATTTTTTATTAAAGAATCCTCCTTTAGGTTAAATATAATCGCAAAGGGGTCTGCCAAGAGTTATCTGAGATATTTTCATGTTTTTTTCTTTCAGAGGCAGATTCAACTGCTAAACGGCCACGAACAACTATCACTGCTAAACAACTGGAAACGCTGAAAAATGCTTACAATAACTCTCCAAAACCAGCCCGCCACGTCCGAGAGCAGCTATCTTCTGAGACAGGCCTGGATATGCGGGTTGTGCAGGTAAAGTATGTTATTATCCATTATGGCCTACTCCATTAGTGTCCTGACTTCATTATGAAGGGACAATTGTGGCTGAATATGGCAGTATGAATAAGTGTGTGTGTGAGTGTGTGTGTGTGTGTGCGTGCGTGTGTGTGTGTGTGTGTGTGAATGTGTGTGTGTGTGTGTGTGTGTGTGTGTGTGTGTGTGTGTGTGTGTGTGTGTGTGTGTGTGTGTGTGTGTG
>JBBBVT010000020.1:9695000-9707256 GCA_037177035.1 Craterocephalus eyresii | reverse complement strand
GAAAGACACCTTTTGTCACCAAGCAACAGGGAGAAATGGTAAAAAGATAAATTTCAGCCGAGGGTAAAGGTTCAAAGTTCAAGGTGTAGTCTTCCATCCAAATTTATTTATACCACTAATAATAATGAGTGGATTGAATAGATTGTTTGTCCCTGACCTTGGTCATCAGGCGAACTTTTTGCTACTATATCAAAGCAGGCAGGCAGACTCGTCTGTGTGGTTTGACAGCTTCCACAGCAGCTCTCAAGATGGAAGGAAGGATGAAGGAAAGGAAGGAAGGAAGGAAGGAAGGAAGGAAGGAAGGGAAGATGGAGGAAGGGAGTGATGTATGCAGAGCAGAAGTGGTGAGAGGTGAAGGGGCACCTTGTTTGCATTTTGAATGGAATGAGGAGCAGGATTGAAGGATGTGTGAAGGGCACAAGGAAAGGGCAGTGTATTTTGTGCTTCTTTATTTTTTGTATGTGGTGGTCTTTGAGTCTTCATGAATAAATTTTCATACCTGTGATAAATACAGAGCAGAGTTTAACAAACAAACCCTGAAAAAACATTTGTTTTCTGCTGCTTTGGGCACTAAAAGTTGTTTGTTCAAGAGTCACTACTTTGGTTACATTAGGATTCGTTTCTAAGTGAATCATCATTAAATTCCTCAACCAACATATAATAATGTGACAATAGTTTGTGATTCGTTGTGGAAGATTATTCCCTTTTTTTCATTCAATCCCAAAATAATATTTTCCTTTCACAATTAAAAGCCAATTTCCACTGAGGCTTTTAGGGCTCAGTCTGACCCAATCTCTTGTTGACTCTGCACTTCAAACAAACCCAGCTATCTCAAGATGAAGGATTCAAATTCTCTTCCTCAGCTCAGCACATCCCTCCAGAGACAAGACCATCACTTGAATCCCTGAACATTACCCATCAAACCGCCATCCCCAGCTACATTAAATGTATTTAGATCTAATAAAGTGCTCCCCCTTGACTCCATCGCTTCTTTAAATGACTAAAGAGGCAAAAAAAAGAGTGAAAGAAAAGAAGGATGAGGAGGAGGGGGGTAGCAAACAGGGTAAAAGGGAGCTGTGGGATTTACGGTGACAAAATGCCGGGGTCAGACAGAATGCGTGGTGGTGGTATTGATCTGTGAGGCATGCAACGCACACATGGCCCGAACCCTGACCCTTAAATAGCGAATGAATCTCAATCCAATGGAGTGAAGTGTCTGGTACAGACCATACACACACATAGGAGGAAAACAGTACACCCCACACAAATAATTAAGTACACACTTTCGGTCTAACTGCCATTGCTACAGCTCACCACTGAAACAAACTTCGTATGAACAGATCACGATTCACACATCCTTTATTAGCAGATTTAATTTTAAAAAAAGAAAAAGAGTTGTACATAATTCATAGTACCTAATATATACATGCATGGTTGTAAAGAGGACAATGGGGTAAAAGACACATAAAAAAGGATGAGAGATAAAGATATTATAACAATAAAATATTTTTCAATTACTCAGTGAAGAGTGAAACTTTTTAAGAATATCCAGTCCTTTTATTCACTAATTGCTCTGATTGCATGAGGGACACATCACATTACTGAGAGGCATGGCATGACAAAGAGCTGCAGGAAGAGGTGATAACTTGCACCCGGAAGACAGGCAACAACTTTTTTTGTAAAATAAATCAGATGAAAGATTAGACATGCATAGCCCGACTGTCCTATCACTGAAATCATTATCATACTCTCCAACGAAATTGTAACAACGTGTGACGGGATTCTGGGAGTCCTTAAATCCCATAATAAAATATGCCAAACAAATAAAGCATGTTGGTAATCTTTATTCATGTTGTTCATAAGGTTTATCAAGATGAGGTCATACAACACATTTCATTTTACTCCGAATATTAGAAATCATTGGTATCTGACCTTTTTTGATTCAGTCTCATATGTAAATTATGAGGCACAAGGTAAAATCCCCAAACAAAAAAAAACAAAACAGCCAGGATTATTGTAATGTCAATGAAAGGCTCTCCTCTTTATTTAATGCCTCTTTCTACTTTGCATTTCCAAGATCTTGATGCTGACACATATTTCCCCTCGACCCCACACAGCGCACACAGGCATGGCACAGACAAACATAAGGCTTTACTAATAACCGCTTCTTCTGTCTTAACCCCCTCCCCTGCATCCATATGCATATGCCCATGCACATGAATTAGAACACATGGTAAGATGCACACATGCATGCTCATATACACACATATAACCCCGTCCCCAACAAACAAAAAATCCTTTTAAGTAATGAAATTACATCGAGTCATATGTTACATCGTAGACTAGAGTTATGGTCGCGTTTTACATAAAATTCACATCGGCAGCATTGTCCAGGATGCATGTGTGCATACGGATTTACATTTTAGAGGGTATTAAATAAATGAGAGGGGTGCAGTAAAATAGTAAGGGAGAAAAAAAGAAAAGAAAAAGCGACCCAATCTCCTGTTCTATCATCGCAAATCCCGGAAGCCATAAATAACATGAACATGCACTCTCGTTTTAGTCTAGCTCACCCCCTCACACACATACACATTTGAAAAGAAAAAAAGAAATGAAGGGCATGTCTTTACGGTAATTTTTCTCATTTTATATTTGATACAAGGGCAAAAATATTTCTGAAGAAAACAGGATTTAATCACATCTATGTTAAAAAAAACAAAAAACATTTTAATATGACACAGCTTCAGCAAATGAAGCAATTGCATTCCTTTTTGCACTTTTCATCCATGTTCCTCCATCTATCCGGAGCCATGATCACCGGGGGGCACAGGGCTACTGCTTCTGGACCAGGCTGGGCCACTCTTAATCCAGCAGGGCCTCACCAGATTCCAACAAGTAAATCTCATATTTCTAAACACAGGATTATTCTTTTCTTTTATTACTGCTGAAGCTGACAGAGAGTTGTGGGGTTAGGGGGGTAAGGCCGAACTGATGGGATTACCAGAAAAGCCCGTGGACTTAAATATAGAGGGAGGAATAATAATGATAAAAAAATACATATATATGTATGTGTGTGTGTTCATTAAGATGATGACCAAATGAAAAACATGAATTAAAGATGGACCAAAAATACTCATAAAAGGTAAAAGTAGGTCTGACACAATATTAATCCCAAGATAAGCTCAAAAGCAGTTCAGCGACGACACAGACGATGGGAGCACACTTACACTTGATTGAATACAGAAAACAAGACTTGTAACCTCTCCAACAATGAATTGTACATATCAGCAGAAGCAAAATGCCTTCACGCATACAAAAAAACACAAACTATAACTTGTAAAGGTGGAGTTGATTCTGCAACACTTTTTGACTTTTTTTTGACTCAGCTTTACATGTGCATGTTTTCACAGTGTTTCCACTTTTATGAGTATAATAACACTATCAAGTCGCAATATCACCGAGCTGCAAACAGTGAAGAGGAGAAGCTGAGAGGGACAGTGACATGCAAGCACAGGGTGCAGAGGCAGGGAAGGGGAGGAATGACCTTGCTGGGAATAACAACAACAGCCCTTAATGTGTTGCATTACAAGATACGTGATAAAACACTTTTATGGGGAGGGCCGTTAATGCCGTCTCATCGCACATGGTGCCCACTCAGTGGCCCATTTCGTCTGTGTGTGTGTATACATGTTTGTGTGTGTGATTGATCCGGTGATCCCAAGCTGGGGGGCAGCGGCTCTGACTAATGTCTTTGTTCTCACCTTGATACAAGTTCCTCTCTGCTAAATTATCTTCATATCTGTTTAGAGTAAGGTAGACCTGCAGCATATGTGGATTTTCTTTGTTGTTGAAGTATTTGTTTTCTGTTGAAGCTTTTGATCATATTGAGGGTTTTATCATCATGATGGGGTTTTCAAGTAGGCTTAAGGAGAAGCTTGCCATTTTTTCCTCCTCATTGCTGCACGTGGATATGCGAACAGGAAGCATGTGGACTCAGTATTGCCCCCAAATGGATGTGCTGCAGAACATACCTTTTAGTTTAGATGTAACAAGCCTTGACGGAAGATAAATGAAATACAAAATGATTATTTGGTGATCAAAATAGTTTCTATGTCAACTTTCAAAAAACTTGAATTAACTATGGGAGAAACAAAATGACCATCTGAATGAAAAAAACAATTTAACTGTTGGAGCTACAAAGTAAAAAAGACCCAGAAAGAGGGAAAAACCAAAACAATAATGTGCATCAAGATGAGAGCTGACAGGAAAATATATTAATAACAAATTAAACTGTAGCCAAAAATTGTTTAAAAATCTGGGGGAAAAAAATCATATTACAAAAGTAAAACAGAAAAATGTGTTATAAACATGTTTTCCATTAACAGTTATATGTATTATCCACGGGGGATTCAATAGCAGACATGGATACAGTTATTTATATGTTGCTCTTTATGTTAATTTTGACTAAAATTATGAAATGATTATCATTATTCAACATGATTAGTGATTTTTCCCTCCTACCTCACAATTTTGTTCATGCTTTTTTTTATTAATGATTTATTTTCTGAAAAATGACTGCTCTTTCACTCTAAAAGTCATTCAATCATTTAAGTTCTAGATATTTAAGGGCACGTTTTCTTTCTTTTTGAATGGCATTTCAGTTTTCCTATTGAGTGGCATTAATTCTTTCATTTTGGCACTTTTCTGATTATTTAAGTAAATAAGGGTACAGTAAGATCCTGCACTCGATTTGTTGGTTGAATTTTTCTCTGATATGATTTTGTTATTTTTGGGGTGGTTTTTTTATTTCCATAGTTTTAAATCAAATGCTGTCAAGTGCTTACAGGGGTATCTCTTTGTATATATGCAGATTACAGTTAATCTTATATTTATATGTAAATACTTAAGTAAACCTGACAGTCTTAATTGAAAAACCTTTTAAGCAAGCGTCTTGATCAATTCACATCCTTTGTTTCATCCTTTCAAACTGTGTTGAAATTTGGTCTGAAGTTAAATCTTTCATCTACAACACGGCCGATTTTACCTTCTTGAAAACTGCAGCTTTGTTTCCATTTTATTCTGTATGTTGTGGCTTGTCCTTTTCTTTATATTTTTTTAAATATCCATAGTGCTTTCTCTGTGCACTACCTGTCTACCTGCATCAGCACCGTAAGTCTTCCTGTTTTTGTCACTCTAGTCTTTTTCAGCATTCACCTTACTCACAGTTTGTGGACCCTGACACTTGTTCCGGCCCTCATATTCAGGCAGTGTAGATGTTAGGCCAGGACTTATCGATCAGACAATAGATTATCCATGCATCACCTCTCCTCTCCTCATTGCGTGTCTCACATGCAGTCTGAGACCTTATAGGGAGAAGAAGAGAGGGGTGGGATGGGGAGTAGAGTGAGGAGGGAGAGAGTCTCTAGCAAATTGTTAATTAAATACAAATCAATCCTCTGCCATTTATCAGGCTGTGCATCCACCTCACCTTCGATGGGGAAGCTGAGGAGAGCATGGGGGGAGAGGAACGCGGTGGAAATCAATAAGGCAGACAGAGGGGAGGGATAAGTGTTTAATCCACCAATCAAACTAAATTATGACCAATATAGAGAGACAGCGGGACATTATTGGGTAAACAGGTTGGGTTCACAAAACTTTAATGTGTTACATTTAAAAAATAGATCTACTGCACAGTTTCACTGTGTGGCAGGTGGAAATTGAAAGAATTCTCTGAGGATGTCAACTGCTGAATGCAGCATCAAAAGTAGGAAAGGACCTTTGATCCAAAACTGAAGTGAGGAAAGGTAGCCAACATATACACAGTCAGATGCCTCTCTTGGACAAGTGGACACACTATTAGTTAATTGCACTACACGTTGGAAAAGAGAACTATAAAAAAATCTAAAATAAATAAATTGGTACAGACAAAAATGTAAAAATGTGTACTACAGCACAAAAATGGGAGTATACAAAAATAGGTTATATTCAACATTCCTGCATTATTTCTGTCTATTAATGAATACATTCCTGTTAGTATATGCAGTCCATTCATTTTCATTTTTATTTATATGTAAAAACACATTAAATATCATATGTTGTTATTTTAATTAACAATAAACCGTTCACAATAAGTTAGGGATATTGTGAGAGACTCTGTGGATTTCATACATAGGTGTAAGATATTAAATTCATGAAGATGGTGTTTCTTATTATTTATTATTAGTAATATCAATAGGAAGTTTTCCTTATTTAATCAAAAATTTGACCAAATATGAAAAGCACTAAATAACATTGGCGTATCGCTAAATTATTTTGAACACTATAA
The DNA here is from genome assembly GCA_037177035.1 of Craterocephalus eyresii. NCBI lineage: Eukaryota > Metazoa > Chordata > Actinopteri > Atheriniformes > Atherinidae > Craterocephalus > Craterocephalus eyresii. Next base: position 9,700,931 of record JBBBVT010000020.1, on the reverse strand, counting down.
ATATGTAAGGCACTACAAAAGGATGGAAATGAACTCTCAGATTTAAAGTGTTATAAGGTTTGAAGTTTGGTTTCGCTCTTCGGCTCATATGCTAGTCTTGCTTTAATCTGGCATTTTAATTATGAGTCAGTAAACAAATCCATGGTAATTGATTGTTGTAACATCTGAAATCAGCCCATTTTGGACATTTTTGTGATCAAAAAGAGGCGACAGGAACAAAAATAATAAGGATTGTTGTTCTGCTATTTAAAAAAATGCATTCCCCCCCTCGCCCACCCATGGATGTGTGCATCACCTATAGCCTTTCATCAACATTACTGATTGATACAGAGCTATCTTGTAAGTATGGTCAAATCACACACAGCTCTCACTTCTGTCTCTTATGAACCCTGAGAGCTTAACAATCATCCAACATCTGTCTGGAGCCAAGAGAAAGGCAGAGGCCCAGATGTCAAAGAGATTGGTCTTATGGTAGTAGGGCTCTTGGCCCGTTTACCAAGCAGCCCATTGAACTAGGATTAGTGTTACGACATACTCCAGAGCCAAAGATAGACACACTTTGACCTCAGATTTAGAGTATGTGAGAAAAACCTCTGCTTTTCTTTAATGTTGTACCAATTTGATCAAATACATCTTCATATAGGTTGATATAAATATCTATCTTTTATGTGAAAATATGCTGTTTTCTCATATTGTCTCTATAGGAAGTCAGTAATCGCCTGGAATCACTTGGTGATATTTTTGTATCCCTTTTGTTAATTTCTTTTTATTTAGTTCCAAGAGTTTACAGGACAAGAACAGCACCCACAACATAAACTCCAAGAATTTCCTCTGGAACGTATTCTGAAATTTGACCCCAGGAGAGGAAATGTTTTGAATCTAAGCTCTACTATAAAACCCAGACAGTAAAAAATGATGAACCCACAGAATAAAATGTACACCTTTATTGCTTGTGGTCAGTTGTTTTGTGCTTATGAGGTTTAACAAAAATCCACATTTCATTTTCAACGATGTGTTTTCTCGAGTGAAGCTACTGTAGTTCATTCCTTCTGCTTCTATTTTTGAAATCTTCATCTTTTGCTTGTGTGTCTTCATGGGTGGCAAAGCTTGTTCCAGGCAGCTGGATTGTCCTCTATTAGTGTTGCTTCTGTTTTGCAGCCCTAATCCTCTCCACTGGAGCTTCGCCTCAGTCCTAATCTGAGGCACAATCTCTCCTGCAGATGGTTCTCTTCTTAAGCACTGCAAAAGATGTGAGCCCATCCTCATCTCCCCTGTTATTTCCCTGTTGTCTCTCAGATACAGTACCTCATCCTTTTCCACCAACATTACTCTCTCATTTCTCATCTCCAAATGTTCCACTTCTCCCAGGACCCTGAGGGTGCAGACTTTGAACTATGCCAGCTGAAAGGGTGATGCTGTCAGTTTCACATCTTGCATCCCTTAAAACCCACAAAGCATGTGAATAACAAGGCTTTTGCAAAACAAAGCTCCACAAACATGCTTTACAAGATTCAACACTGACTATAATTTGTCATTGTTTGTATTATATTAATGAATTTCTATTCTGTACAGAAACGCACAATGAATTGTCATGGGGACTGAAGTATGAAATGATAAAATTGAAAAATAAAAAAACAAACCTGTAGCTGAATTATAAGATGTCAAGTGCTTAACAAACAAACCAAAGGCTGGTACACAGTTGTTGAATAACATTTTCAAGCCAAAGCATAAAGACTCATCTTTGAAACAGATAAATGCAGATGCTCAGGATATAGATTCTTATTGGTTCCAGTGGATAGGTATTGGCTGGATCACTGATGAACATGATGGTTGAGGGTTACCAGTATTGGCTGATAGAACTTTCTGGATTAAAAATGGACTAAAGATCATGTCCCAGACCTGCTGCCAGTTTCTGGGAGTTAATTTGTTCTGAAACAAATACAATCTCCAGCTTTACATTATATTTATATCCATCATTAACATCATGCAAAGTATGTTTTTCCAGTATAGCTGGCTAATAATTGTCAGATACCTTAGCTTAATAATACCAAAGTCACTTTTCCTTTTGTAAACATTCAGATCTTTGCATGTCCTGACTTTAGATCCAAGGATGTTGAGACCATAGTCCAGACTCAACATGGACATTAAGCATTTATGCTTGAACAAACCAGTGAAGATTAAATGGTCACCTAATGTAAAAACTTTTTTTCTCATGCATCTGTGCATGAAATCTGCACTGTACATTTTAACTAAAGTAGACTTCTGTTTTCTTTTAATCATTGTAATTCCACCATTTGATGTGAATTTATATATTTAATTTGGATTTTTGCATACCATTTAAATTGTGCCTTAATATGATTTTAATTGTTTTATCTTCAATGTTTGTCTGATTGTTCTTTCTATTAGGCAAAACACATTGAATTGCTTTATTGTATTGTATCAATTGTATCAATCTAAATAAACCTGCCTTAGCATGGCTTGCCTTGCCTTTACTGAGAGTAGGTAGATCATAAATCATTCATAAATGATTATTCATACTTGATGCTGCTCAGTAGTAAAAAAAAAAAAGCTACTGATCAACTGAAGACCAATTTTTCTGTCTGTTTCAATCACAAATCTCCTTTTAAAAGGTTGATTTTAAAAGAAGAAATCACTGCAGTACAGCCTCTCTAAACTCTATGGTTCTTATCCCAAACTTCCACATCATCCCACTCAATTAGAGGATCAGCCCCCGTCTCCCTGGAGGACTTTCACTTTTTCATTCATTCTTACCCCTGCAGCTACAGCAATAGCCTACAATTGATAGTTCCGCTCTGATAGGTAGTTTTCCCGAAACGCTGTGCCAAGACAGGCAAGGCGAAGAATGCTATCAAGGATGAGTAGTGTTGAACAATAATCTAGGGGAGGTTTCTATGGCAACCTGGAAATGAAGGCCAGGTATACAACATGAGCAGAAAGCTGGGAGGATGGAGCAGTGATCAGGTGCTGTCAGAGAAGCGGAGAGCGGGAAGCGGGAAGGTTTGCGTGTTGGAAATGGATTGCAGGGCGTGATTCACTGCAGAGAGAAAGAGAAGCCTGAGGAGAGACTGAGGAAGGGGGAGGGTGGGGGGGGCAGGGTGTAGTGGAGATGAGAGTTGCGGCACCATTTTTCACAGCAGACAAAAACATTTGCAGGGATATCAATTTGGATCTGAGAAACAGTCTTCCCCTCCTGCCCCATCATCCATCATCTTTTCCTACTAACCACCACTTGGGCACCTCACCCCGCAAGTCCCCCTCCCTCCCCCATCCGGCAACCACCCACACGCGTGCACACACAAGCCTGGACTTCGCCTCCCACACACATATATATCAGAATGCGCTGTAATCTCGTGTAGATTCACCAAAACATACATAGAGAACTGGATGCACTAAAATGCCTAAAAAATTGGGCAAAAAAAAAAATCCTGACCCCGAGGTGTTGTGTGCGAAAAGTAAATGCAAAGTAGAGCTGAAATGATCCCCAGGTTGAAAAGGCGGGGCTGAGCGGTTGCCACAGCGGCCGTCTCCCCTAGTCTTCTCCCATTAGCACCAGTAGGGGAGACCCCACCCTCTGGCTGCCCTCTTATTGGCACCTTTGCCTGCACCCCATCACTCATCTCCCAGCCATCATCCATCACCCATCGCGATCAATAGAAGGCCACACATTCATCAGTTCCCGGGTGCTGATGGGAAAGAGGAGGGTCTGGGGGGGGGGGGGGGGGGGGGTTGCAACGGGTGACCATGTGGTGCAGAAAAGAGGCAGGAATGTCGGAAAATGTGGGAAAAGTGAGGAGAAATAAAGGAAGAGGAGTCATATGTGTGAATAAGACCATCACTGAGGCACTCTGATATACCTTTAAAATGATAACTGCAATTTTTACCAATTTAAAGTTTATGTAAATAGAGGAAAATGTATTTATTTGAAGACTTATGCAAAATGTATGAATGTATATGTCTGTAAACTTTTGACTGGTACTGTACGTTTAAATACTGCTTCTTTTTTTTCTCTCTTTAATGATTACTTGGAAACAACAATTCATCACATCAATATAGTGATGTGTGAACAGCAGGTTTAATACACCACGACCGCATTCCTAGATAGCAGTGATGAAGTCATAAAAATGACAAAGTGGGAATTCTGTGCATCCTACAGATACACTGGGAGTGGAATAAGAAACAGAAAATAAAAAACTCCCCGGCAAACAAAGAAAAATAAGTCAAGGGAAGTCTAATGCACACAATTACACACAAGCGCACCAACATCTGCACATATATTGAGACCATAATGGTGCAATGTCACTGTCAGTCATGCAGCGGTTGTCAGTTTCCGGCAAGGCTCTGCACTTTGTGCTGACAGCTCATAAGTTGTGTCGACACACACACACACGCACAGAGCACACATGCTTGCTCAGCCCCCCCCCCCGCAAGTCGACTGAATGTGGACCGGAATAGATCGCACTTTAAGATGATGGATGCTCCCTCTACCCAGAAAGGTTAGGGACAGGGCAATAAGTTACCAAACACCACATTCAGAGCTAGTCGTAGAGGTGACCAACAAACATCCAGTCTACTGTACAGTAATTGTGATTGCTTGACAGCTGGTAAATGAAGCTCTGAAAGCTGAGCCAAAGTGTGATGTAATTTAGTGGTAAATATATATTTCTAAAAAAGGTTGCCGCTCATGCTAGTCCATATTCCTTTATCGTACAATAAGTTTACTGACACTCTTTTTTGCAAAGAAATTCCGTCAAAATTTGTTGCATGTCCTAATTTCTGAGGTATTTTGCAGCTTCTTATGATTTGTCCATACAATTAAACACAGAAACAAAGCAAAGGAAAATTTTCAAACTGAATGAAAACTCCTGGACTGGTTATCTCAAGGAGAACAAATGTTCATTCCAATCATTCTGCCTCATTTACTCATAAACAAAGTGGCACAGGCAGAGGCCAGAAAGGGCTGTGAGTTAGATGACATGTCCAGGAGCCACACCGTCACCAACCACCTGAAGCCACTCAGTCCCAAAGTCCCCTCTGCGGGTGGATGTGTCAGATGTCACTCTCAGGTTTCGAACCCAAGGTCTCCATCTGCCGGATGCTCTCATTGGATTATTCAGGAGGAGGCTAAACGCTCTTTGTACAAGACTGGCTGAGACAAAACCCCACCTGGGAAGGATAAGCCACCACAAGCTGTGTGGCAATTGTAGCACTACAAGCTGGGTGGCTGTAGTAGCATTAAAATATTGTTGCATGCCAAGTATGATCTTGGAAAACATCTAAAAAAGGCCAATTCGGGAAGAAAGAATGTGAAAATCACCTATTCTCTATGCTCAAAGGGTGTATCTTGAGTAATCAGCATACAGACAACAGAAGCGCAAGTGTGGACATTTTTGTTTGAGGTGACTTTTTCATTTAGGAAGAAGTTTTTATGAACAAGGAATGGAGATTTGTGAATTGTGCCTTTAATAAATTTTATTAAACTTTATTAAACACGATTCAGCAGCTTCTTCAGGTCATTCATGACTCGCATAATATGACGTCATGACGTCTTCTCTCCATTTTCGTTTTGTGGATGTTCATCACAGTTTGTAGGTTGTTATTTTTTTAATTGTAGTAAGGGCAACTACGTTTACTGGTTTACAAACGCCGGAAACAACACCTTTCACCTTATACAGTAGCAGCTTTCCTGGTGAACTGAGGCGAAGAGAGACCAAATCCAAAGTATGCATGAAATACAAAAAAAGTTAGTTTGGTTGAAAGGTAAATCTGATATATTTTGTCAACATTACTTCTGCATCAGTCAATTTCAAATGCGGCAACATGGAAAGTGTGACACTAGCTGTGTTCGAAATCGCCCCCTATCACGGATGTAGTGCACTACATCTGGTGTTCGCCATTTTTAGTGTTGTTCGA
>JBBBVT010000020.1:9679665-9693362 GCA_037177035.1 Craterocephalus eyresii | reverse complement strand
ATGTAGTGCACTACATAGTGCACTATATCTTATACACTATGTAGGGAATAGGGAGTGAGTGAACGAGTGGACGATTTAGAACACAGCTACTGTTTGGATTCTGATATTTCTGATGTTTCGGATTCTCCAAAGCGAGAGCACTTTCACTGCCATCTACTGCAGGTAAGACTCCACAGCATCACTCCAAAAACAAAGGAATAATCATTATTTCTCACATATTTCTCAAAACACAACTAAAATCTGAAGCTAATGGTGATTATCCGCAGGAAATGGCAATAATTAATGTTTTGCGCAATTAATAGTTTAATGTCCTCTCTTTTCCTTTTCCTTCTTCTGTTTCTTGACAGTGTGACCTCTTAAACCTTATGGGCTATGTGCTGCGTTTTCTTAAATATTTCATTGTCAGCCCATCCTTTGTGTTTACTTCCCACGCCTAGACACGCTCATACAACACCACCAAACAGATAGAACACATTTGTGAAGACGAATACTTGTGTGTTTGTGTGCGAGGCTGCGTGCGACCCAGCGTAAGTGGAGACCAGTTACAGATAATAGAAGTCTGTGTTTAATATTGGAGGAGTTTGAGGTAACCGCAAACCTGCAAACCTGGGGTCACCGAGTGTGAAGCTGGACATCTGATCTGCAACGGTGCTGAACACATCTATTGCTAAAAGCAAGAAGACTGATATCCTTATCCTGATTTTAGTTTCACTGATACCTTTAATGTGTGTTTTCCTATTTACAGCCAGTGATACTATTAGTGTTTCTATTAAATTTGTCTGTGAGAAGTGAGAAATATTCACGGGAATAGAATACAAATAAATTTCCTACCTTCCTTGCTATAAGAGCCAGGCTGAAACACTGATTGTTGCTGGTAATCTCCTGTCAGAAACTGAAGAAATATATGGTACAACTGCAATCAATCAGATGCTCAGGGCCCTCTGCTGACATCTGGAGCAAAAGACAGAGAGTGGTAGAAAAACTTATGGACAACTGAGAAACACGAGGATCCAGGTGGAGGGATTTGTAAATGATGATTCAATGCTGTATACAGCCAAAGTCGTGACATCACGTCATCTGGAAAAAGCAGAGATCCAATCCTGAGGCCACCAATCAACACCTCAACTGTGCCTAGAATTTCTGTCCATAAAGCATATGAACAGAATCAGTGACAAAGTGTAACCTTTACTGCTGGTATTGCAGACCAAGCTCTTACATCAGTTGTACAAGGACCGGACAGCTTGTGCAGGTGGGTCCGGTACCCCAAACTACTGGATAAACCTCCACAGGAGCCTCAAGGGGAACGTCTTCTCCAAGTCTGAACACTGGTTGCTCCTCCTCAATCTGAGCTTCCACAATCCGACAGACCCTCCTCGACATGCATGGCCACTGAGTAGACGGGAGGCTGAGGGGTGCAATCCTACTTACAGACCAAAGTAACATCATATTTCATCATATGTCTAAAATTCTTTGCAGTATCAATTAAATCTAATAATGCAGCCACTACACTTTCCCAAGTCAAACAGTCCAATTTCAGGTTGACCTTCATTTTTCCAAAAGGTTCCTGATGTTTCTTAAAAGAATAGTATTATTTGTGGGTGTTGTGTTTTTATTGTTTTGTTTAATTAGTTGAATTAAATAAATCGTCTCAGACGATTTATTCCATTTCCATAGACAGCAGCATTTTGTTTGTTTGTTGTATGCTGTAAGCATAAAAACAACGACAGCCATGCTTCTTTTTGTGGTTGTTTTAAGAGTAACTTTTCGTCCCTGTTTGCATTTGAACAAGCACATGCAGCAGAAGCTTTTATATGAAAATATTTTGACTCCACTACATTCACTATTATGTATGCACATGTATGTCACTTGTAAAGCCAAAAACAATGCTCCTCTGTAAAGCCTTGGGGAAATTTAAGCCTTGATTACAGCTCTATTAAGCTATGAAAATTTAGTAGAAACCAATCAGCAGAATTTCTTGGGGAAAATGCTAGAAAACAACAAATAGAAGGTACAAAGGTAAATGAGAAAGATGTTTTCCATGTGGTTGCTTTATTCCTACACTGGCTTTATGATGCACTGAGGTTGACTCGCCTGCTTTCTTGAACCTTGACCTTCTGACCCAGGCATTATGTCATCAAGGAAAAGGTAGAGATATTTCTTCCTGGTAGTTTCTTTGGCAGCTTGATAGAAGAGTGGTATCTGAGCTGGGGTACTTTTGTACTTGCTGTATCATTAATGGGGAAAAGATAAAGATACACAGCTCGCCTGGCACTTTGTTACAGATTAGAAGACAGGATCAGAAAACCGATGCGTTTATCTTGTGTTTTCCATCTAGGCCATACTCTGGTTCAACCCACATGAAGGTCCAGTTTCTTTAAGACTGATAACCTTGATTGACACAAGAGCAAAAAGAGCTCATTTCACAACTGTCTGAGGGGAAGTGAAATTGTGTTCAGACAGTCATCTTGGAAAAGTTTCCACATAAAATATAAATACGGGGTCTAGTTTAAAAAATCCAGCACAAAACGCACCCTTATTTTTACCACAGTGAAATAATTTGCAGCATAAATCTTCTGGTATTGAAATTTTCACATGAACTGGTCAAGAAGGTTGACAGGGCAGCGCAGTCCAAGCGTAAATCAGTATAAGTGATCGGATGGATTTTTCTGTGTTAATGTATCGCCGCCTCGGCATGCACAATAACTCAGATGAAGGGAGGGAGGATGACTGTTTCCAGCATCCAGCTTTGCGCTTGCTAAACCAGTGTGGTTAGGTCATCAAATCGACAATGTGATTGACCCATCAATTGACCTCTGCTGACCTTTCAGGCCAATCAGGCTAATGGTGACTAGTAGTTCAGGCTCTTTTCCCATAGTATCCTTTCACTTGCACCTCTCATTTGTGGGTCTGCATCCACAAATGCACAATCGACTATTCAGTTCAAATCCCTTCCAGGGTTTCTAACCCATCTCAATTTGTCTGTATTTGCATGCTCATAACTGAAGGACTCTCGTTAGCATTGACCTTTCTCTCTTTTCATGCTTGTTAAAATCAACATACCTCAGGGCAGTTCAGATTATGATGCAATAACACAAGAAGACTGCTTGCCTCCACCTAATTTAGGACTAGTGAGTGGGGTTTTTTTTTACAATTATAGGCTTGTGTAAAATGTATTTGGGTTCATGTGTTCATACTAATCATAAAAATGCAGCACCACCATATTCCTTCCAAGCTACCTGACATGAATCAATATGTCTCTGCAGGCTGAATCTCCATAAATCAATTATATAGTAAAATTCTTGGAGTGGGTGTGTTTTTGTTTATATACAGAAAGTGAGGGCTGTATTGATCGGATCCGGTTTACAGTCACTGTATCATGTTTCTCATTATTTGATGTAATGACGGAGTATGGATTCTTAATAGACATGCCACTGCATCAGAGGTGTTGTTCCAGGAGAGGAAAAAATTGTATAAGTTACCTGTAATTTTGCAACATTTAAAGACCCACCTTTTTGAAATTAAAATTCTGCTTTTTTTCACACCCAGGACATCGCCTGCTGAGCTTCGTTTTGCACATGCGTTACACGCTAGCAAGAGAATGTAAACATTATGTATATGTAAAATATTTGCAAATAATGGTCCTGTAAGTGGGTTGTTGCCTACTAAGGCCTTCTCCAAGTCTCCCACTGGCCGGTCTCCTGGTATCTCCTACATATGCTCATGGTATTGTGCTTGGAAACACAGCAAGCCTTCTCGCCATGTCAGGAATAACTGGCCATTAACACTCAGATGTGTGTCAGGCCTGGAATGGATTTTTGATAAATAAGAAGAGGTCCTCTACTGTTTTTGTTCTCAAGCTTCTAAAAAAGACCTTCTTTAGCACCTGTAGTGGTAAGGGCACTGGGAAAATTCAATAGGGTTGAGGTTGACTTGCTAATTACCTTTCATTTCCACCTGTTTTTTGTCCATTTGTTCAACAGCAAGGGAATTCACAATCAGTGTTACTTCCTAACTGAACAGACTGATATCCCAGAAGTGTGACTGACTTTGAGCAGCATGGTTATGATTATGTGTTCCCTTTAATTTTTAGCAGTGAAATTTATACTGCTAAAAAGGTTTTCAATAGGATACAGCTCTGGCCTGCATAGAGACCAGCGGGATTCTGTTTAAAAGGGCATGCTATCTTATGGAAAGAAGATCAAAGTTTGACAGCATCTCTGTGAAATTAGGAAGAGCTCCAAAAGCTTTCCTGATAGAAGAAGTCTGTGCATGTTACTCAGAAGCTTATCATTCAGCAGGTGTCTTGACAGATGTGTCATCTCAGTGGCTCACTTTTGGTTGTCCACTGATGACAAGGTCTGTATGTCCCAAGGCCATTTGAGATTTATTTATTTATTTATTCATTCATTTGTTTGTTTGATTGATTATTAGTGCTACGTCCTTGTTGCGTTTGCTATTCTTCACTTTTCTATTGTATCATGTTGATGGGCTTCCTCCCACTGGAGTACCTTCTGTTTAGTTTAGAGACATAAAGTCTTATGACTTTAAATGAGTAACTTTACTTAGTAAAGTTTCCAGTCTCACCTGTTTTCTGTGTAATACGTAACGTTCATCATTACCTTTCTACAGAAAACACATCTCATCTCTCTTTGTCAGCATAGATCAATTTTCTGTTTCTCTTTCTTTTGAATATCAACTGAAATGAATTGCACATCTTTTCCAAACAGAGCAATTTCTCAGCCATCTGTTCACCAACGTAAATCAGGGCTTGTTGATGTAAACCTCTTCCTTCCTCAAACTCCCCCCAGTGAGGACTGAAGCAAGCCTAATCCCTCCCTCCCCAGTTTCCCCTGCCCTCTAAATCATCTCTGCATATTAATGCTCTTTGCATCACTACCATCCAGAAGCAAATCTATATGCAAAGCATGCAAAACACTAAACCAAGACCGCTTTCCCATTGGTAGTTTATTAAATGGAAGGAGGGGATTTGATTTCAAATAGAAGTGTGAACTGTCAAATCAGTACTGTTACCAGAAAAAAAGTACTCTCCACTTGATTTCTCTTTTTTTTTTTTTGTCTTGCTTGAGAGAGAACAAACTTCTAAAGAAATCACAATTTTTGTATTTAATCATATCATATTTAATTGTATTGTTTTCATTTATGCTTGTTTTTGTGGTATTGTGCTGAAGAAGTAAGGAAATTTTCTTTCTGTTTTTTCTTTACTAACTGAAAGAAAATAAGAAAATGTAATATCTCTATTAATGCACAGCAACGTTACCTCTGGTGCCAATTAATCAACCCCTGCACTTCTTCCATTTCTAGGACCAAGCATCACAACACTCTCATTCACCCATACAGATGTTTTCACATGGGTCCATAATCCAGCCTTGCCCCCTTATGCCAAGGATTAACATTGGCCAAGCCCAATTGGGAACAGAGGGGGAACAGGACAGACACACAGACACACAAACCAAAAGGGAAAGCTTTACAGGAACTGGACATTTTTGTTTTCATTAATTTAAGCTTTCAGGAATGACTTGCACTGTGTCAAAACATCAAGTTTAACTAATCTAAACTATTTTTTAGCACAAAAAAAGCTGTACTGCTTCCATTTTTCTAGCCTGGATTTTACATGTTTGGCAAATTGTAGTGACAAAACAACTGGCAAAACTTTGAGATACAATAGTTCAAAGTAACATCTGGCCTGATAAATACTGGGGATACACAGTGCAACAGGACCAGGTTTTTGATGACAACAGATGGCTTGACAGGATTATGAAACACACAAATACGTGCACTCAAGAGACACACAAGCGCAAGAGATGATGAAGGCAGAAGAAAACACTGGAGAGGGTCGAAAGTGCACAGCTCTGTGGCGATTTCCTAAATTACTCATTTTTATAGCAGAGAAACTTGGGAACAACTTTTTGACCCCTCTGTCTGCATCATGCTTAGTTTTAATTAGTTTAATTGAGTACTTAATTTGCCCTCTGATGCTTGCCATTCCCTGCACACCTAAGTGATATGGAAGTTGGTCTGTGTTCAGCCAATTTATCATCCTTTAATCTTATTTATTTTGCTTCTTTTTCACGTTTCAAAAGTTAATTGGTTCCTTAATAGAAATAAACACTCAGACCAAAGGGCAAGCTGGCAAAAGCACACCCTACTTTCCATAGAAACCAATAAAACTGGTCAGAAACATCTATTACTAAAATTGAATTAAAATTCAAGCACCTAAAAGTGGTTACATGCATATATTTTCATAGTTTGTGACCAAAGTTTAGTTTGACAAGCCCGGATCTTTGTGTAGAAAATCCACTGATCTGCTTCCTAATGCAACACAGAGAAAACCTTTGATTAAACTTTCACTAATTAAAGCCTTCCTCATGTTATTAGCCCGACTAATTGATTTAATTTGTCTTCACTCAACTATTGGCTGTGACCTCTACTTAGTTAATGAATTAATTGATTTAGCCCAAGTGTATTTGAAGGAGTCAAAGAGGATTTTTGACATGTTGCCCCTTTAATCTTGCTTACCCTGGACAATCCTTGGGGCATGTTGGTGGTATGGGCAATGTTTCTCTTGGGGGGAGAGTGAGTTGGAGTTTGGATAACTTCAGCTATGGATTGTTGCTCTATAAGGCTAGAAGAAACTGAATGAAGATGCAACTTCTCTGCAAAGATATTTTCAAAATGTCATTCTAAAGTTACTTTCAAAATTGGGGGAAAAAAAGAAGCTAGGCAGAATATACTTTTTCTGACCAGCCTCCATCTTTGGGAATATGAAGCAGCACTCTAACTGTCTTCATGTTTTTAGAAAAATATGATGCAATGATATGGCAATAATCCATGATTAGAACCTTTTTACATCCTTTATAAGGATGCCTGTATGTCTAAATCACCAGCGAACACTTTATTGACATAGTTTTTTTTGGTAATGGTACAGGACAAAGCAGCTCGCTCAGCTTGGAAACCATTAATAACCAGATGCAAGGGGGAAAGTTACATTTGAACCTGGCACCATTTGGGGTCATTCATAGCTGTAATGGTGCTGAAATATCCATCCATCACAGAGAGTAATAATATAGGAGCTGGGTTTTATAGGGAGGAAGAGAGATAGCTTGGTGTTGTTTCCTTAGGTGAGTTGCTCTTCACTGGATTAAAAAGTGCTGCTGAATGCATTGAAACTTGAATAAACAGCTCCCTCCAGTGGTGGAAAAGAGAAATCCAAATACCAATGAACAACTGATATTCACCACAGAGGGGTTGATTCCTTCTAAAACTAGGTTTTTGCTTAACTGGATGTGAAATTTCAAATTTACTGTACCTAATTTGTGAGCCAAAATATGCTGAGATTAGTCTGGGTTTTGTAAAGTTTACATCAGAGTGAGGTAAGGAGACTTTTAGCCTGAAAAGACAGACATCACTTCTACGACTGCACTGATGCAATTCATCCCAGATCGCTGTGGCACCCTGAGGTGAGGCGTTAAAACTATATAATGCCAATCGGGCTGGACTTGAACCGTTAATGTTTTATGTAAAGAACTTTGAATTGTCTTGAACCTGAAAATGTGCTATACAAATAAACTTGCCTTGCTTTGCCTATGAAAGTAAAGTGCAAAGATATATTAAACCTCATTGACAACTTTATATGGGTTTGATTAAAACATTATAGGGTTTGTTTTAATAATTTGACGTAATTCACATTTAATTTTTTCATAAAGTGATCCAGCACAGTATCAGCTGTAATTTAAAAAAAAAGAAAAATTCTTAAATACCACTATTTATTATGGCTTATTATGACCTACTGCCATCTGGCTTGCTGACAAATAGCTGAGATGTAATCCTTCATCCGGCCCATAAATCTGCCCTTTGAAGGTTGTGCAATGTACAGAGCGAAAGACTTGAAGACACACTTATGAGTAAATGCAAGTGCAGACACTGTGCAACCTTGTGGTTTATAGACACATGAATAGTGATGCATGCAGCCCTTTGCAATGTCTTTCCCTGATAATAGCTGCAGGCACAATCATATGACTCTAGTTTACTGGTTTGGTTAAACTCATGCACTCTAATATAACAGTTTTTTAAAAAAGAAGTTCACTTCATTAGTGTGTCTTTAATTCTACCTACCCCCAGATATTCCAGTTGTAACCAGCCAAAAAAAAAATTTAAATCAGGAATACACCAAGGATCAAGCCCATAGCTCTCATCTGGGGTTAATGGTAGAAACTAAAAGATACCTGGCATCTTCATAATGTTTCCAAGAATCAGAAGTAATTTGTAAAATGTTGGATTTTCTATGCTATATTTAATGTACAGCGCTTTGGTCAATGATGGTTTCCCTAAATGTGCTTTATAATTCAAACTGACTAGACTCTGAGTCTTCTGTAGGAATTATGTATTTCTCTCATGAGTAAGGAAGACATCCACAAATCTTGTGACATGCTCCAAGGACATAATCATGCACTCCATGTTGCTCTAAAAATAAATGCCATTAGTGTTGCACAAATGTGGTCTAAAGGACAAATGCTTGTGTAATTGACCTTATCATTAGTTTGGAAATTCCAAGAAAAGAACTTTCTAGGTTCAGATATTAAATCAGGAAGCAGTTGAAGTGTCAGATCCATCCGTATCCACATGTAAGGAAAAAACTAAACAAAAATGAAGCCATATAATGGTACAGAAGGATTAATGGCCAAATGTTGCTTACTGTTGCTTTGATATTGATTGCAGGCAGCATGTCAGTTGAAACATGCCTCTGTCTAAGCTGGGTTGACCCACGTTGTGTATAGTGTAACACAGTAGATAAATTGATGGTGACAGGTCACAAAAAGAGCAGCAAGAGCCTATGCACAGTAATGAGACAATGTGGGATATGTGGTGGAGCGTTTAACCATACAGTTCTTTTTGTAAGTTGAAAAAGTTAGAAACCACAAGCTCTTTCCCAAAGTGCTGTATTTTAACTGTTGCACAAACATGCGGAAAGTGAAAGCCCTAAATCTAAATTAGACGTGTACTAAAGCTGTCAAATGCATTAAGTGGAGAAGAGAACGAAGTTCATCCTGCGCTCTGAAATGTGCTGGAGTGTAAACATAAAGACAGATAAAATGAAAATGTTAAAAGAAAGTATCTCTGACTTGTTGTCACGTTCGGATATATTTTTTACTCTCCAAATGTCGCCACGGTAATGGCAAGTGTGCAGTCCCTGACGTAAAAGTATTCATGTTCTCACTGGAGGAATTTTTCTGAACTTTCCCTTTAACTCATCTACGGCTGACGTCACTTCAGGATGACTCGTTTATTTTGCGACAGGGCGTGCAAGCGCCGGCTCGCTGTCTCAGCATCATCCCTGCTGGCTATAGCTATACAATTTAAAACAGAGCTAAAAAGAAATGCCATTTATTTGAAAAATAGTTTTCTAAACCTGTTTTTAGTGTGATAAAGTCCCACAGACTTCTAAGAGTCGAGCAGCCTCTTTCTGCTGTGGAGGAAGACGTCGTGTTGTTGCATGTAAGGCTTCAGCACTATTTCTAAAAGAAGAAAAGACAAAGATTTGAAAGGCATTTTGGATGAAGGCAGTGCATCCTAGCAGCACTTTCATCATTCAAAAGTAACTAGCGGATTATGTTTTATGCATAAGTGCAAGCCTTTCTCTAGAATTGTGTGTAGTGTGCACATTATTTTGTGATTCCTACCATGATGGTTTAATTTGCTCATTGTGCTGGTGCAATTTTAAAACGTATTAATGAACAATTCAATTTCCCTTCAGGTTCGTGTTGAATTTATAAGGAGAAAACTGGAAATCACACCAGCAGCATCCACCTTTTACTCCCGGGCACTGACAACTACAACCAGATGAAGCTAATTTCTTCCCCAGCAGCAGCTTTCACAGTGGACCTCACCTGTCCGCCACACTGGGCTCCAGTAGCCCATCCATGCCTGTGATCCCCATCCCACGACGGGTGCGCAGCTTCCATGGCCCCCACACCACCTGCATGCACTCGGCCTGTGGGTCGATGCACACGTCCAAGCTGGTGCGCACCAAGTACAACAACTTTGACCTCTACTTGCGCTCACGCTGCATGTACAGCTTCCTCCGCTTCCTCCTCTACTTCGGCTGCAGCCTGCTGACTTCTCTGCTTTGGGTGTCGCTCTCTGCCCTTTTCTTCCTGCAGTACATCAGCGTCCGCGTACTCCTGCGGTTGCAGTACAAGCTGTCTGTGATTTTACTTCTGTTGGGGCACAGGCGCCTGGACTTTGGCGTGCTCAATGACCTGATCATTTACAGCATGCAGATCACCATGTTTCTTGTGGGTGGGCTGGGCTGGTGCTTTATGGTGTTTGTGGACATGTAGCTGTGCTATGAGGAACATGTTGAGTATACATTACGATAACTTCAGTGTTGTGTGATGCTATGGAACCTGTAGCATGTCCTGTTGGGCTGTTCTGTCACTCAGCTTTTTGTGACAAATACCATTTTTAAATCAGCTTATAAGATTTTAATGGTTTAATACCAAGAAAATGAAATCGGGTCAGAATCCGCCTCTTATCAGTGCGATCCATGTAACCTGATGTGTGGCATAAAGAAAGAACACCAATATGAAAAAATGGAGTTTGAATGTGGTAAAACCTGAATCATAAAGGGACCAATTGAAACAAAAGCTGTTATATTTATATTATATTTCATGTTGACCATTTCTACAAAGTTCAAGTGGTGTCTTGTCCAGAAACAAATGTTTTGTTTACCGTAATGGGAAATGTGAATGTCAATGTTGCATGGAAAAACTGACATTACTGATGTGCATCACAACTCCGATGCAAGGCGAATCACTTGTGCCAACACAAATACGAGCTGGGGCTCTAAAATTAGCCCCCCATTGTTCTGATTGCATTGTGTGAATGCATTGTCATGTAAATGTATATTTACATTTAAAATGTATGAGTATGCAGTGAGTTATGAAAAGACCGAAGCAAGCAAAGGATCAGGTGCATTGCTTGGAAAATGGGGAAAGGGTTTTGCGTAGCCCAAGTGACACGCGTTGACATTTTTTTGTAAAGTGATTTAATAAATATTCAGTGCTTTAAAATGGTTGGCCAAGTGAATGTTTTCACTGTACATTCTAACACCCATGATGGCATGCCTTGGAGCTGTGTCATAAGAGTATGTGACAGTTCATCTTGAGAACGGCTATGGGTCAAGTGTTCCATCAGTCGCTCTTCATATGGTTTCAGAGTTGCTCTGACAGACTTCTCTGTTTAGCTTCCTCCCGCACACAAACACCAGTCACAACTAGACCCCACTGTTTCTGCCAAGTATAACAATGGACATGGCTGTGTCCCAATCACCTTATATAGCCTCATTTTCACTTGGCATGAGCAAAGCTTACAGGAGCAAAAGAGGGCACATGTTTGAGCACTAAACTGTGAGGATTTTAACTAGTTGTTAATTTGTGCACGCATTAGATCCAAATTTAATACCATGAAATGGCACAATAAAACAAGCAAAAGAAGCAGGGAACTACCGAAATGCAAACTTCAGTTTTGAACTTTTGACACTGTAGCTGGTGGGCTGACCGAGACATGCTTGGGACCCGTATAGCCTCCGGCTGTAAATGGATAATCGGGGCAACAATAAGCTTTTGTTCTGAGGATGAACACATCATATGCCTCATATTCTGAACCTGGGCTGATCTAACTGCCCTCTTACACCAGAGAGAATACGAACTGTCTTGTGATATCAACATAGTGTTTTAGGTACATTTGACAAGCTTGATAGCATGTTTTCATTTCTTCTTTTTTGTTTGGAAAGCTGAAGTTTTTTGCTTAGTCTGAATGACTTGCTGGTTTCATTGACCAGCATTTGCATTTGATTCCCTTAAGTTCAGATGTTGAACTTTTCACCCCACATGCAGCCATATGATTAGATAAAATGGATTTGCCATGTTGTTGCCAGAGCTGACATCAGCTTTACAGTTCTTACTGAGCAGCAACGACAGAGAAAAAAATAATTAGATTACCATGTAATTACACTGATGACATGAGCCTCTATTACCAATATTACAAACATTGTTATACATTTAATTTTCTTTTGGTTATTTATCATTATAATATTGATACTTATTTGTTCAGCTTACTCTTTCCCTTCAGGTTAAATGTCTTTTAGTCTTCTTAAGCTCTCCTTTGCCAAATTTTTATCACATCACATGTGCAGTTATAATATGAAGCCCATTCCAATACTTCCATTACTTTTCTCGTCACTGTATGATGATTGTCATGTACAGTTAATGCTCCTTCTTTTATAATGTCACTCTGTGTGCCTAAGAATTGCCCTTCGGGTACCGATAAAATCTTTTTGAAATGAATTGTTTTTGGAAGAGTAAATCCTATCAATCCGTGTACAGTGTGGGCTCACAAAGTTAAATCCCAGAATTAATGGAATCAGTTTTCATCAGGGAACAAATTGATACTAGAAATTACCATGTAAACAAAACACAAAACCAAACCCAACCTCATTTTAAAAAACTTTTTTAAAAAAGGAACTTTCCTGTTATTTGACTAAATCTGGATTTATGTTCACAAAAGTAAAGACAATCCTTCCCCATCGTGGAGTGAAAGATAACCAATAATGTCAGATGAGATGAGTTAGATCAATGGAAAAAATAAACAAGAGGTGTAGGTAAGAACATATAGATAGCTCAGTGAAAGGACTTTTCTCAAAAGAGAGTAAGATTAAGAAATGTAAAACCTTGTTTGAATGCTTGTATTGTAAAAAAAAAAAATTACAGATGTTTGGACAAGAATATAGTAAATACCACACAGATACAATCCTCATGGTTGATCCACATAGTTTTCATCACATAAATGGTAAAAGATTTATTCTTGACTTGTTTACCACATAACTCCTAATGCTGGTTAACCTTTTATCTTGTATCTTATCTTATGTGCTTGAGTCCTGCCTGAAATAACATATACATTTATGTATATACATACAGGTATATGTATAGGTATACAGACCATCGCTGGCTCTGTGCCTGTCATATATGTTAACGAGGCAGTTCATGCGCCTATTTTATCTACAGTGCTGTGGATGCACTCTGTCTTGGTAAACACAGACCCTGCACATCACATCCTAATACGCTGCTAAAAGGAGTGCAACTAAACACATTTAAGAATTTTTCTTTATATTAGCAATACTTTCAATTATTTAAAGGATTTTTAAAACAAAATCTGTTGTTGTTTTAAAACAATTTTACCACTTGCGTCATAATCTTTAGATAGTTTCACATTGATTATAAGATACACACAACAATGCACTTTTTTTTACTTTTAAATCTTTTCTAATGCCTACATGGCCTTAAATGGATGGGTTAGTTAGGTTTAGAGATGAGGTTTAGAGAACTACTTCCAACCTGAATCTGACTCCCTGATGCTAACCAGCCGAATATGTGACAATGTGGACCGGACTGTTTTTTTAGGTCAACTAAATATGGTGGAGTACTCTCACATGTCACTGTTGATAACAGTGACATGTTGGTCAGAACTGTTGGTCAGAAAATGATTACATGTCCACTCCTCCAGGCAGAAAGTATTTTAAATATGGATAGATATGGATAGATAGAAATAGATAGATAGATAGATAGATAGATAGATAGATAGATAGATAGATAGATAGATAGATAGATAGATAGATAGAT
>JBBBVT010000020.1:9666445-9679565 GCA_037177035.1 Craterocephalus eyresii | reverse complement strand
GATAGATAGATAGATAGATAGATAGATAGATAGATAGATAGATAGATAGATAGATAGATAGATAGATAGATAGAAAGGCCATTTTATTTGTCTATTTGTTGACATATAGATGTGCTATTATATGTCGTGCCTCTGCTGTAGAGAAAAGTTGACTTGGGGTCACACCGCCTGCAGTTGGCGCTTGTAATTTAGCAGAATAACACACATGCGCATCATGTAGTCTGGGCTCTCATAGAGGGACACGTGAGATACCCACACATGTAAATGTTATTCAGGATCTCAACTATGCCCCCCTCCCCCGTCCTACTTACAGCTCCAAATGCATTCCTCTATGTTTAAATAAGACAACAGATACATTTGTAGCATACTAACACGTCCAAAAGAGCTTTTTTAAACTAATCTACAGCACAGAATCGTACACTTTTAAGCTTGCGGAGTGCACAGGGTTCATGTGTCCGTAAAGTCGCATTATATGACCGACTGCTGCTGACAGTCCGTTTGCGTTGTAGACTACAGTAGGACAGTGTACCTACAGAAACCTGACAGCTCCAAAATGCCTGTGTCTTTAAAAAGAACTCTATACGGAATGGTGCATGATGTCAGGCTGCTCGCAGTGCGTATACTGTTCGCGTGAGCCGCGTTTTACTTCCTGCACAGGGACAGAAGCGGGCAGAGAAAGAGAGAGTGGGATAGCGAGATGGGGGACGAGCGGCCAAAACAGGACTTAAGTGATAGAGTGAGCCAGCGGACAAGGAGAAACCCGGGCCTGCTTTATTGAGAGGGGGGAAAGGAAAGAAAGACAAACACAGCAGAAAGTTTATAGGTTATCCGAAGAGTGAGCCTGCCACATCTGCGCAAGCTTAAAGCCGTGTTCTATGGAATAGCGACATATCGGGTAAATATTGTCTTCTGTCTTGGCGTGATATTTACTGAGCCTGATTTGTATGACGCATAGGTTTTACCATGCATTTCTCCCTGGCTTCTCTGACTTTGTGGGCGCATTTAACAGCTTCATAATACCACAGCCTGTTTGTATTACATCTTAACTGTCATGTGTGATCAAAACTGGACCCTAAACTAAGTTAGAATCTTAAAGTTCACTGAATCATTTCTTAAAATATGAGGTTTGTATGAGAGGAAGTCGATTGTAATTCCCGTTTTTGTGTGTCACCACGTGCCACAAGAATTCATCCAACTGAAGGAATTACAGCCTGGCGATAACGTTGGGCAGCGCTTTAACCACAGGAAACGGTGTTGACATTAGTTTCTACTGTATGACTGGTGAAAGTGGTCTGATATTATCGGTCTTGCGTCACGATGAAGTCAAAAAATAAATCCCCACCCATAATGCATCCATTGTGTGGCTATAAGTTGCATGTTTGTACACAGATCCAGAGTAATAGGGTAAGTTAATCATTTCAGGAGTTGCAGTATGATCCATCAAATCAGCCTGTTTCTTCCATTTTAATGGTTAGTATTAGTTTTTTTTTTGTTTTTTTTAAAAGAGATTGTCTTAGTTCTGTTGGTAATTGTTTGATTTTACATAATGAAAAGTTGTTAAATGGAATTGTGGACCAAAGTGGATGCACGTGATATTGAAAGGCTTTAGTGGAGTTAGAATGATGGTGGGTTTCATTTTAAAAAGTTCAAAGAAAACCCTCATCTATACACTTTCCTGTCAGTTGTAGCATGTGTTTACCTCACCTGAACCCTGCATGAGGAATTGGGCTGTACATACACTGCTACCCCTTTCTCCCTTGTGTACATGAATGCAATCTGTGGCTAGTCGGTAAGTAGTTTGTGGCAGTTTTCTTCATTTCCTGTCACTGTTCTTCCCCACAGCTCAGTCTTTTTCTCTGTCACACTTTTTCGCTCTCATTCTTATGGTCTTGTGTTCAGCGGTGTGTTTGTCAAGATGATTGAAAAACAAATCAAGTAGCTGATTTTTTTGTGGTCTGTATTTTGGTGTTTGTTTTATGATGGCCGACTACAGTAGCATTAGTATTTCTAGCATCACGGTCCCCAACAGGTGTTGCACAGATGGGATGTTTAGACTGCATTTTAAAGCCTTCTTCAGTCAAGCAAATCATTGAAATTTAGTTTCAAATCAGTTTCTGTTTCTGGTAGAGGAGTCAAAGAAGATGTGTTGACCTTTGTTGGAAGCAGCTTTAAAATCAATATGTATCCATAGGTGTACCTGCCCTAAGGCAAAGACAAAGACAGGTTTTATCAAGCTGGTTTATGACACCCACCCTCCAGTTCTAGGAAACCAGTCCAGGGTTATCTGTGTGTGTGTTGGCAAGTTTCTATCTTCAGTGTAAAACACAACATACATGGAAAATGTGTGACTTTTTTTCCCTCTTCTCTCTAAACGGAGGCCTTCCAACACCACTCATCTTTGAATTGGATGTCTGCCAAAGTGTTGTGATGGCTCTCAACAGCTGTATTTGTCTGTGTGTGTGTCAGTGTGAGTATAAGAGTGTGTCAGTGTGTCCGTTTGCATGTGTCCTGGGATGCCCTTCCTCCATAGGCCTCTCAACTGTACAGCATTCCACGAGGGGGCCAGGGGCAGTGTGGAAGTGTCAAGGAGAGAGAAGCACCACACAGATTCTATAACTGATGTGGACGCTGAGTGAAAAGGTTGCAAGAGGGACACAGCTCAAACACTGTGAGATATTTGACTTGGAAGTTTGCTTAATTTAAAAGAAAACCGAGTTGGAAATTCTAGAAATGAGACGGCAAGGTTGCAGATTAACCTGAAGGTGATCTTTCCATTTCAGACGCCTTAATTGTAGATTTGGACTCTCACTCGATTCTTTTAAGGAAAAAAAAAGCATTGCCTCATTGTGTGCACATTTGCCAATCCTGTCAGACTGAAATCATGTAATAGTTGCCTAGATTGATTTGGAGGTTTCGTGCATCTAGGGTTTAAGGCTTGATTGAAAAGACATAGGTACCAGAATAGCTTTCATAGGAAATCTTCACGTTTTTGTTCACCTGATTTGTGTAACTGTCCTAACTTGCCATTTACCTAACTATATAAGTGGCATTGGAAAAAGATACAATTGATTCTTGAGTTAAAAGCAAGAGTTACCTGATCCAGCATGAAAAAGTATGTGTGGTGGGGGGGGGGGACTTCAGTTGTTTTCAGTGTTTTATCACGGGGTGATTTGCTGTTTTATGTCAAACAAAGTGGATTCTTTGCACCTGAAAAAAAACATAAAAAAGAAAAACAATCAGAGTCAACAGTTACTGAAAAGACATATTTTGATTCAAACAACACCATTTCCTTTTGGCATGTCCATGTCCATATGCAGACAAGTGTACGTTTATGCTTTCATGCTTGGCACACTTCTCCGTATATCCGTGTATGCTTGTGTGGGGTGTATGTTTATGTGTCTGTAATTTTTATTTCCTTAGACTGCGATGAGTCACTGCTGATGGTAGCGATACAGGGATACCTTTGTGCGTGATATCCTAAAAAGAACAGCCCTATGCTTTCTAGGTATTGCCGCGCCTCTTCGAAGTAAACCTTTCAGGAGAAAAACCTGTCCCAACTGGTTTTATGTGTATTTGTGTGTGAAGGTGTGTATGCATGCGTGTGTGCTTTCTTTGGGCTTCGTTGTCCAAATAACCTAACAAGAGATTGAACAAAACAAAACCATGTTGCATTCCCTTTTATGCAATGAATGGTCCTAACAAATCATTTATAACAAATACAGTGAGAAGTCAGAAATTTGTTTTTGTTTTTCGGCAGGGCATTTCATACTCCATGAGAAGCAGAGTGCAAGAAGAGGCAGCGATTACTGCGGGGGTGTGGGGTTCATATGTGTCTCTATGTGCAATGAGGCATAAAAGTTTCACTTGGTGCTATAAGGCTGTCCTACGTCTGCAAATATGATACATATCAAACTATATATTGTACAACTAGAATGTGGGAAATTTTCAGTGTTGTCATGAACATAAATTGAACACAGACTCGTTTTTAAAAGTTGTTTCAACTTAAAGATAAATCTAATATAAGATGATGTGTTGGAAGAGTTCAAGCCTTTTTTAGTTATGAGGAACAGCCCCACTAGTTAACCAGCATAACTTTTATGGGATGGAAAGCACATATTTAAAAAGTTGAATAAAAGTTAAACTTGCACACTAAATTTAATTATAAACATTGAGGGGTGGAATGACAGATTCGATGGTTTTGTGCCACCCGTTCTCCTTTCTAGTTTGTCAAGTACTGAATACTGTTGCTTTGTCAGTGCTGCCAGCATTTCTGAGATATCCACAGGTGTCATTTGATGCAGGACTTGATGAAAAAATCAAGGTTGAAGAAAAGTCAAAAGACTTATAAGCATGAAATTGAAGTTCAAGAACACTTTGGAATGTAATTTTTCCAGGCCCCTGGTGTAACTTTGAAATCTCATTCTCTGGTTAGGTTTAGACATTGCAGCTGTTTGGTTAGGTTTAGGCAACCTCAGGCTTAAAACATGCTGCTTCATCACAAGTGCTTCAGTGCTTCAAATGACACTGAAACAAAAATCAGATTGGCTTTTTTAAAACAGATTTTTCCATAGCTCCCTTCAGTTTAAATAGATGGTTCACAGTAACCTCCTCCCAAACCCACTCCCACCAGTCCAGCTTTATGTTTGAGTGTGTTTTCGTAAACTTTTTGTCAAACAGCTACATCTCAAACCTACTTGCAGAATATAATCACCCCTTTCCCAGAACTGGGTGTTTGATTTTCTTTGGCCAACATGCAAATGTTTTCACACTTATCTTTTTCACAGAACACTTGTAGCAAATCATTGAATGTATCAAAGGAAAGTGTGACATTTTGGCTGTTTTCTGTGGTGGAACAGTGTGACTGAATGCCTTTTAGTGCACCATTTAAATGTATTTCATCAGGGGTTTGAAGTGCACAAAGGGATAATAATGTGGCAGTAAATCCAGATTTCCCCAATACAAACCTGTTTTATATGCTGTTGTCATTGTCTTGGCACAGACACATAATGTTCACGGTGACATGTAGGGGCGAAGTAATGAGGAGGCACAGGGGTGAAAGAGAGGATCAGCAAAAGCTATTAGGAATCTTGAAACATATTTGGGCTGCTTTGGCCTGCTTTGTGCTTTTCAGGAAGCCTTCCAAGAATTTAGACAATGAACAGTAAACATGGCATGTTCCTAGAACAATTCCACATCAGATCTTAGAGATCACGTGTCTCTTTTTTTCTCAGAATTGACTCCCCCCACACCACACTCCATTGAAGATAACTAGCAGCTAAGTCTCATGTTCCCTGTGTATGCACTGTACTTAAACTTCACAAGGTCCTTTCACAAATGTGCACAATTTCTATGGGTGTGTGTGTGTATGTGTGTGTGTGCACAACATGCTCTCTCATTCTGTCTCAGAGATTTCTGGTAAGTGACATGTTCGGCCGTTGGCATAATGCCTAGCAAGATCACATGGCATGAATGTCGTGCCTGTGTTGTGTGAGTGTGTGAGTATAGGCGTGTGATTGTGCATGTCTGTGCATTTGTGTCTGAATGATATAAAAAGAAAGAAAAAAGAAAGGGAGCATGTGCACATTTGATTGTTCCAAGTATTTTCAGCATGAATAGAAGCACGTAGCCATGGCAGTGAATTACAGAGTACTGAGAAGTATGACGAAGATGTGTTGCTGGAACAGTCATGAGATCAGCTTCTCAGATAGGATGGAAAATCAGATTTTTTACTTAATGATACTTCATAGTCAATTCTGTGTTGCTTCGTTTGACTGTATTTGTGGCATCGGGCCATTAAAAATTCATTAAGCCTACATAGCCTTATAAAGAAATTTCCTCACTGTTTATGTAATACGAATTACCAACTTTGAAAATGTAGAACAATCTGCATTACTATGTTTTATTTCTACCTTTTGAAACATTTAAACTCCCTGTTTTTTGGGCGTTTTTTTTGCAAAGGCTTGATTGCATCTAAAGACAGTAGTCTGAATTAGAATGCAACATTTTTCATAATTTTAGATTTTAAGTGCAAGTACTTTTGATTTAATGATCGAGTTAAACCTATAATTCACGGAATGTATTAAAGACATGCACACAAATACCTAAATAGACCAAACAGAATAATGCAGATATGTACTTACACAGAAGTAAACAGAGAGAGAGAGCAATGTGGATGGCTTGATGACATTTATCTTTACTGCCCACCTCAATTTTCCATGCTCTTTTGCTTTGCACTGTACATAATTAAATTGCTGCAAACTTCAAGCCTCACTCAAGACTCCTACCAGTAAACAAAGCTTGCTAATCGGTGCATAAGAAAATAACTGAGGAATGCAGATAGGCTGACCCCTCCTCTGTGGTGATGACCTCTCTTTTTTGTGCTCTTCATGTCCTAACAGCCTGGCAGAATGCCGGCAGGGGCCAGTGGAAAAAGACTGGAATCTGAGGCGGGTGGCTTTCACTACAGCCCCCCCCATACACACACACCTACCTACCTTCCCATGCCATTACCATAGCTAATGTGTTAGCACATATAGTCACAGCATTATTTCCCTGATGCTTTCATGAAAATTGCATTTCCTTGAGAAAGATTAAGGACCTTGAAATAATGCTGTTTTTATATGTTTTCATTGATATTGTGATATTCAATTTCAGCTCAGTTGAAAAATGACTTAAAGCAATTCTTAATTTAGTTTTAAACAGATTTTGACAGAATAAGATTAAAGCAAAAGTAAAATCTTCAAAGTTGTAGGAAATACTGATTGATGAATACTGATAGCAGTAGGTTCAGGTTTGAAGTTGCCTTTTTTAATTTAATTTCTCCTTTTAAATTAAATTGTCTTTTATGTGCAGCCCTCTGTTTTGAGCTCACAATATAGTAATATATTATCATTTATAATATAATATAGTTATATATAATTTATATTCATATATATATATTTATCATAAAGTGTATATGTATGTACAGTATGTGTGCGCAGATCTGAATCTGAATATACCATTTAATGTGCAAGAATGCATATGAGATGATTCTCAGATAGTGTGCCTGCTATAACGTTGCCAGAAATGTTCAACATCCTTGTCAAACCAAAGGTTCCTTAGCTCTACCTTCAATGAGTTGCATGTTTCTCTCTAAAACAATGGCAGTTTGATATTATATTTTCAACTTTGTCTCAGTTTTCATCCCAAGACTTCATTGTTTTCTCTGCTGTATAGGCGTGGGCCTTTTGTGATGATGGATCTTGTTTTCTCCTACCCATTTAGACTTGATTGGAAGTTCATTTTATTGGTACAATGTGAGTTGGTTATTACATTACATACATTTCTGATCCTGATTGCTGACTACTGAATAACTGCTACTGTCTGTCTGTCCGTATACACTCCCTCAGTTATATCCATAATCAGTATGGAAGCCTGAAGAGGCATGCACTAACGAAAAGAAATAAATTTTCTGAAGTTGTTAATCAATTTTGAAACAATAATAAAAAAAACAGAAGTAAAAGTCACCCTATTGGATATAATTAAAGATAATCAGCAATTGTTGTTGACTTTTTGACATCAGTTACAGTTTGTGGATGCAATACATGTAAAATCCCCCACTTTTTCACAACAACTTTGGGCCAGACTCATTACCGCAGAAACCCATGTGCTCATGTAGGGACATCAATACTTTTGCTGTTTTGTGAAAGCCAGTGAAATGTGCACAAATCAATTTACCACATTTAACAAAATGCTGTGTTTATGAGCTAATTAAATATAGATTTTAACCAAGGTGCTATTGCATGTGATGCAACAGCAAGCTATTTGTAAGTCAGAAAAAAAGTTGTGATAGGAATATGATATTGGTGTGTGTGTATTCATTTTGGGGAACTGACACTCATTTTGCAAACATAATTTAGTCATCCTTGTTGTAATGACCCAAATTAACACGTCTTGTAAAAACTCCAAGGGATTTTTTTTCTGTTGGAGGGTGCCGACTGTTTCAATGTCGCATGCTTGGTTTTGACTTGAGACAGAGATAAACAAGCTCTCAGCCGCAGCCTATGTCTGTATTTTACCAGTGTGATGTGGTTATCCAAGGTGACATGTTATTTGAGCACATGTATGCCAGCTTAGTATGGTGCTGACTGGAAGATTCTTAGGTCACAGTTAAGTGAGTGTGGGTGATGGCTGGAGGGGGGCAGAGCACTTAAAATAAATGTGTATGCATCTCTGGGTACCGGGACAAACCACCTTTTGAAATACATTTTCACAACACTCAATGATTTTAGAAAAACTTTGCCAAATGCATTCAGAAAATATTATACAACCTCCCTCAAGATGTCAAATAAATATAAAATTTTTCTTGCAGTAGACTAAATTAAAGCATTCAGTTTAATTGGAAGATGCATGTGGGGCTTTCAGTCATTGTGGGCAAAGCTCTCTCTGTATGTCTTTGTCTCGATGTGCGTGAGTGTAATTGTGTATTCCTGTTTGTACACAAGTGGGGCACTGATGCCGAAAGATGTGTCCTCATTTTTACATTGCGCTCTGGCGGCCATGTTGGACTTCCCTGATGTCACACATGTGTCACTGTTGAGCATTTAGATCAGAAACTTCAGCGTGGGGTGATCAAAATGGCATGTTTATTCTCTCTATATCCCCCCCTTTGTCTCGCAACGGCTGTGTCACTCTCTTCCTGTCACTCACTCCTTTGCTCACAGTTGGCCTTAAATCAACTGGAAAGTGCAATACAATTTCTGGAAACTGCAAAAATGTGCACAAAAATGCCCCTCTCTAAGCAGAAGCAGCATTCTTTCTAAGTGGAAAGTAAAAAAAATGGAGATGTATTGGTCCCGAGTATCTCTGTCTTAACATTCCTGTTCTCCAGAGTCGCAAACAAATTCCTGCATACTGTCTAACTTGCAAAAAAGCTGGTTTTGGTGGCATTTCAGTGTTAGATCTACATCTGCTGCAGTCAGAAAAAGGAATGCATCATTCTTGCCTGCTGTCTTTTAAGTTGTGATATATTTTATAGAAACTTTGCAAACGTAATTATGTGAGATCTTACTAATTGTGAGGGATTTTAACTTTAAGCTGGATTAAATTTGCTACATACACTTGGCGACTAGTTTAGCCTTGAGCTGTCTGCGAGACTGATGTCATTCTGAAAATATTTACTTCATATTGAAGCTAAAGATGGATGTAATTAATCTTTTATTGCACTGCTTCTGCATTTTAACTTAATTTTTGCAAATGAAATAAGACATGAAATAATATTTTGAATTCTTCTTCACCTGTGGTTATTTTTTACATCATTTTAAGGCTTGATAAAGGCTCTCTTTTGGTATGTAAAAATTTATAATTCGAAAACTGTATTTGGAGCAGAGACTGATCTACATATGAGCAGTTCATGAGCAGTGTCTTGTGTGAATAAATCCTGTAGGTTTGGACTTCGCACTATGTAATTTTTTACACTTCTAACACTAACACAATGGTTTATAACAAATGGCAACTGGTTTGCAGTTATAAAGCCCCTTTTAATCCACCTTAGGTTCTACTAAGCATGCAATAATATATTTTATTCGCAGATTCAGGAACACACCCACTTACGCAATACTTCTTGAGCACAATACTTATTCCTACATGTAGCTTTATCACTTTGCCCTATTCCTTACTTTTTAGAGAAGATTTTTTTTTATTTCATATGAAGCTGTTGTGACCATTTATAAAGCAGTGATAGAATTTTCCCTTTAAGTTTCTTTCATTTGGTCGGAACAATATGAGGAAGGAAAGAAAAAAATCCTAGAATCCTAATATTAGCACGCAAATTATATAGCTGCACGTTTGTTTTCACATATAATGTTATTGAAATATGTTAAGCCCTTTAGTTTTTAAATTTACCAGCTATTACCAGCTATTTAATTTAGGTCTGTAAAATAATGATAGCATGTTAGTAAGATCTTATTCCCTTTTCTGTTTTCACACATACTTTTTATATTTCAATTTCTTTTTAAATACCTTTTAATGACATTCTTCAAATGGAGCTTTTGAAACAATATTTAAAACAGCAAAAACCTCACTTCCATTTGCATTTCCTGGTCTGACTGTAACAAAGGAAAACTTTGAAGATCTCTCTGCTGATATATTTATGGTTTAACGGTTTGATTGTGATCTTGATTTCCTTTTTCAGAGATACTTTCACAAACGCAAAATAAAAGAAGATTTAATATTTGCAGGCAGTTAAAAGTCACAGGTGCACACTTACTATTCTTCAAGTAAAGTGAGTATGGAACTTTGATTCTCTTACAGGTGTAGTTATTGGTAAATATCAAAGTATCTAAAACCAGCTCTTTAAGTTTAGATTCATTATGACAATTTTAGTTTTCAAATTTTCCTGCAGTTTGTTGTGATTGGAACTCTGGGCATCTCGACTAATGCAATTAACAACTTGTGTAGAAATTCTGCCTGTTTACATGTGTGACAGACACCAAGCCAGCATGTGTCATTCTGGTTATGTTTTTTGGTAAGATGCCAACATCAAGAAAAAGAAGAAAGAAGTTGACTGAGGAAGTAAGCGAGTAAATGGAGAAATCAGAAATAAACCTTAATCACATGTGAAATTAGGGCTGGGTGATATGGCCTATAACGATATCCCAATAGTATTTGGCTCCAGCTATATCATATATATATGTATATTGATGTTTGGAAATATCCAAAATTATATTTTATTTAAAAAAAACTGCATTAGGATTTAAGTTAGCGCTGCTAAATTAAACTTCATTATGATTTTTCCCATTCAACAAACTTTTTATTTTGAACCAGGGACCTCTTATGCACTTGATATAAGCCATTTTCTGAAGCCATTATATTTGCGGGGAGCCCCAACTCCCCAACATCAACCTCTGCCATGCCTGGGAGATTAAGTTTATTTTATTTTCTCTAAATACTCAATATTTGATTTATTTTTAGGTTATTATTAGGTTTTTAGTTTTTATTTTGCTCCATGTCACAACTGGAGTTTCCATTTCCTCGAGAAAAGGCTTGTATTCTGTCCTTTCATTATGAAGACTTAACAGCCTGATATGAACATATTCTTATGTGCACATGTAATTTCATCACGTCATGTAGGTGCATGCAATGTTCCATGCACATATGCACACAGGTTAGCTATGATCCAACAAGCAGACCTAGAATGCACGTAAGAAATTGTTGCATCAACCACCTGTACATCAGACAGAAATGTCAGGTTTACTAACATTTAATGATAACAGCAGCTGGCCAGCAGCATCTTGTCACACCTGGAAACAGAAAAACGGGAGCAAACATGTTAGCTGGCTAAAAACTGCGATCGTGAAAAATTTCTAGATTAAATAACATCTAAAAGAATGAGTTATAAATAAATTCCCCTACAGTTGTCACAAAACAAAACTTGACCTATTTAACCTGAAATGTTTTTTTGCACCAGGCTGTAAAATTCTGCTGTGAAGTTGTCCTTTTTAACATGGGAGTCAATGGGGATTTGCTCCATATTTGAACCGCCCCCTAGCGGTTGAGGACTGAACTGCAATTTTGGCACTTCTGGAAAAGCTTCACATTTTTCAGCTGGACGTTGTAAATGAGCTTTTACAGCCAATGTAACAGTTAGGATTATGCTTGTTCATGCATTAAAAATAGGGAAGAGTAGCTAGGCTATGTGGTCATCAGAATTTAAAGAGGCTCTATGCAACATTATCATAGTCATAAAGCAGCTTGGAAGTAATTATTTTGCTTGACTGACCTGTTCTGATGAAAAAGCGGACATTTCCTTCTCTATCGGGTCTCTCCCTACTGCGCTTGCAGTTTAGCCCATTGACGCTCGCGCTTGTTTCGGTTTGGAAGTCTCGCGATACACGAGACTACCGCTATAAGGCCGGTCGTAAATCTGTTTGGACAAATAAGCATGTTTACTCTGCGATTTGGCTTTTGCTATTATACAGCT
The DNA here is from genome assembly GCA_037177035.1 of Craterocephalus eyresii. Lineage (NCBI taxonomy): Eukaryota > Metazoa > Chordata > Actinopteri > Atheriniformes > Atherinidae > Craterocephalus > Craterocephalus eyresii. Next base: position 9,667,606 of record JBBBVT010000020.1, on the reverse strand, counting down.
TTGATAATTACTTATACTACATGCATTTGAAGCCATGGTGGCCGTAGCCTGTTCAAAACAACCGTAAGTTGCCTCTGTTTAGAACATTCTTCTTCGTCTGTCGCCTTGTTTCTCGCTCTGGAGCTCCCCCTACAGCTTTGGGGTGGGCACTGCATGGTAAACATACCCAGAGTTGCATTGATCCGCTTTAATAAGAGCATTATTAAGAAAACAGTCTTTTATGATGAATCCTGTTTTCTGTAATGTTGTATTGACAGTTAAGTGAGGGTTTTTAATTTTTACATAGGCGAATAGCTAGTTGAGAGCTAATTTGATGCTATTTTGACCAGTTGCATAAACATTGTTCCAGACCATTGGCTCTATGCAATCCAAGAAGGCTCCACCTCACAAGTTGCAGAACTTATAGAGTTTCTGTCATGTTTGCTTGTCTAACAGGACCCCGTTAGATGTGTCGTCGTAGACTCCATACCAAAGTGAAATTGAAACCTCCTCAATATCAGACTGGTGGTCTTGGCTTTAAGATTGATCAGTGTTTGTGTGCTTTCATTTCATGCTTTTTCATTCTAGTTTTCCATGGTACATTTAATGCCCCATGAAAATCAAATCATGTTTGGAACAAATGCATAGGGCTGATGCAAACACAGTGGAAAACATACAGACTTCCTGACATCTAACCTAATTGTGATACTTGTGTGACAGGCAGTGACACTCAGCAGGCCATCTAATGGCCACTTTCACCCCAAATGAGGTCCATTTTAGAGAAGATATCTAAGACTAGATTAGCGACCAGGCAAACTGAACCACTGTTAAGAGTAAGTAAACTCAGAACCTGTCTTAAAATTTAGTTAAAACTGTGTTACAGACTCATTAGATGGCGCAGTTAGACCTATGCCTATAGCTGACAGTGCCCAGTTGCATCTCAACTGATGAACTTCACTAAAAACTTTTTTACACCCAGGATGTTTGCATGAAGTTGAATTCCAGTGCTGTTCTGCACAGATATTGTACAGCAAATGGATGTTTTGAATATGCACCATGGCAGATTCAGCAAAGAAACGTTAGAAGACAGAGACAGAGCAAGAGATTGTTATGCCGGAGACTGGGCTGGCTGGATCCACAATGCAGACTGACACGGATTAGGGTTGAAGAAAGGTATGTTTA
>JBBBVT010000020.1:9637639-9663449 GCA_037177035.1 Craterocephalus eyresii | reverse complement strand
CACTGTGCTCCTTACCAATACAAACAATCAATAACAATACAAATATTACATTTAACTAATCCATTATGGCTCCTACACAATACTCAACAAACGATCTTCGCAGCAGGCATTCCCAATGGACAGTTATTGGGGGCCATACAAAGCCTTTAACAGTCATTTCAGTTCAACATCATTGTATTGTGCCTATTAACAACAAAGCATCTCAAAGCAATTTTACAGACACAGTCCAGTACAATACAATAAACTGTTCAATTGTCATCCAGTTAAAACCAACCCCATTACATAATCCACATTAACTAAATTTATGGTAACTGAGTTCATCAATGTAATTCATAAAAATGGACGAGCTAAAGAAGCTCCGGACTTGAGCAAATTGTTTTTTTCCATTTCGTCTCCCATCCTGAGCATGCATGGGGTGACAGTGGAGAGGCAAAACTTTTCAATTCAGTTCATTTCTATTCAAATTTATTTATAAATCACATTAAACAACTTCAGTCGACCAAAGTGTTTCACAATAAGAAGTGCAGTCAACAAGATACAAAAAAACTATATAAACACACACATTAAATAAAATCACAGTAACAAACCAAGATAAACTGTAGCTTGCTAGCATTAAAAGACCAGGGGAAAGAGAACGAGGGAGGCTGTTCCACAATGTGGACACAGCCACAGAGAAGGCTCTGTCACCTCTGGATTTCAGACGGCTTTAGGGTTAGTCAACAGGAGCTGGTCAGCTGATCTCAGGGCTCTGGTCGATGTGTTGGGCCACTTCCTCTCTTTTTTAAGAGGATGGAAAAACCTTGGCAGAACCAGACTTAGGAAGGGTGGTCATCTGCTTCGACTGTTAGATAGAGAGGAGCAAAGAGAGGGGCCAACAGCACCAAAACGCCAAGCTGAGAATATCTGCTAAGAAAGAAAAAGAGAAACATAAGTTAATGACAGTAGTAATGTTATAGATTTAAACAATGAGAAAAGAAACAATAAATGGAGGGAAGTGCTAATTGATATGTTTTTATAGCATAAATTCTGATGACAAAGGGTCCTAACAAAGCAACAGTGTTGGTGGGAGTGAGACTGGTGTCCATATCACCATCGATCAGGATAAAATGAGAAGAATAAATTTAAAGAAATGTGGCACTTTAGATGATGTGTCCTGCCACAAAATGTGAGTTTCTGGTTTTACTGTTTTGCGTCAGACTGTGGTTTTCCACGGGTTAAAGCTGAAAGTTGGACACTCTTTTTTTCCCTTCAACAGACAAGAGTTAGGTCTACGTTTTTGGTGCCCATAATTGGTACATATTGAGTCAATACAAATGGAGAGATAGGAGACAATTTTCAGCCCACAACAAACCATTTCATAGTTGTCTCCTTGTTACATAACTGCATGAATCATAGATTTGATTTTTGTTTTTTTGAAAGAAAAGATGATTTTGATCTGGCTATGTGCAGACAACTTCACCCAGCAGGGCCTATACTTAGAGAGTGATGTTGCATTACAAGCAGTGATCAGCGGCCTCTCTTTCTCTCCCTTTTCTCTCTCTCCCCGACATCCCATAATGCTACTCAGACAGAGTCAGGCAGACACCCGCTCGTTCCCGATTGGTAGAACTGTTGCCAGGGAGCGTTGCCGTCTCAACGTGGATAGAATCTGTTGTCTGGTACACTTTAGACATGAGAACAACTGCAGAATCTGAATATTTATAACGAGGGGAAGGTTCATATTGAATTTGTATAGGCAACATAAATAAGAGAGGAAGGATGCGTTTCTGTTCAGCTCACCTAAAAAATTCCAGCTGCTTTGCTTTTTTTTCAGATTATTGCTCTTTAAATAAGAATTTAATTGATGCTGCCACTTTTTTCCCCTGACATTTTTTTATGTTATATTCAAGTTTTTTTTTTTTCTATCAGCATCCTGTGAAACCAACTGTACTTTGAGAATTAACTTGCTTAAATAAACAATTCCAAAAAGTCCTAAATAGTGAATCTCTAAAAAAAAAAACAACAACTTGCGTCTCACTTTTATGGCTTCATGTTTGAATACCACTCTCTTGTCATTTGGAAGGCAGCTACAATATAACAAGTAATTAAAATCTGTGAGCATGTGTGAATGGGTGTGTTTGCCATCTGGCAAATTCTCTCATTTCTTCATATTATTCAAGCCTGGATTTGCTGCTATACTTAATAACACCATGAGTTTGGATGCAACACATTTGGAAGGGAAACTGACAACAGCATTTATAATCTAAACTCATAAACTATGTATCTGCACACGAGTCTGACACGGAGCGGCAAATTCACAGTCGGGCATTTAAGGATGATTGTAAAAAACATGTCTTGGTATGCGAAAAACTTTGACACGGAAATGCAAACACTCGCTGTGAAAATGGGGACACGGGTTGCAGAGACACACGCATTTAATCACTTGTTTGTCAAACAAGTTGAGGGAGTTCATGCCTTATATTTTTTATCAGGGATGTGCAAAGTCTATATTTAATGCAGGCGGTGGTACGTTGGAATTTGCATGTGGAGGTTTCTTGCCTGTATATGTGCACATTAATGTTTGTGTGGACTCCTTTGCATGTTTTCGGGCAACCTACATGTCTCTTTTTCATATTTGCTGGTGTATACATTTACATGAATATAAAGCTATACATGTGCATTGTGGCACACCACCGTCCTGTCTGCCTGACTCAACATATTCTCCATTCACTCTGCTTTGCTCTATCTCCTCCCCCCTCCCTCTTCCTCTTTTCCCTCGCTCCCCCACCCCTCCTCCTCCTCCACCTCTCTTTCTCGCTCTGCCTGGCTGGCACGTACATGCATGTCTGTAGACTCTGTACTGTGCTTGCTGCCGTGGCACGCGCCAACCTCACTGCAATGCAGCCCTGTGTGCATTAATTGGCAGAGAGACAGTGGGTACGTGGAATGCAGGGTTGGAAGGATAGAGAAAGAAAAGCGGGGAGGGGGGTGGACAGGAGGCGATGCAACGACACAGTAGTCACAATAAGCGATGGACAGACCGACGGAAAGGCAGTCTGGCAGGTTCCCAGAGGGACAGACAGACAAACAGAATGTGTATTGCTGAGTGTGCACAGGGAGATTATCTGACTGTGTGTTGTGTGTGTGTGTGTGTGTGAGTGTGTGTGTGTGTGTGTGTGTGTGTGTGTGTGTGAGACAGGCGAGTGAGGGGTATGTCTGTTTGCATTAGTGTGTTTGCGGATTTGTTCCTCCGCCGTTTGACTGAGCTTTTTTTGTGTGTGCTCACTCATGTGTGCCTATATGTGCCGTGCAGATATCATACTGCCGGGGCAAAGCTCTCTAAACCAAAGTCTGACTCACTGTACTCAATGCTTTGTGATATCCTCCCTTTCATATTTCCGCTGTGACTGAAGAGTAAAAGTTTGCCAGGTTTAGAAAAACTTTCTCCACTTGAGGTTTCTTTGGCAAAGAATGAAACGCGACGCGTCTTTAATACTTTCTGGGTATAAAAAATGCTTTGCATCAGCTTTATATTTTCTAACAGACTGCGTGTTCTACAGTGAAAAGATGGAATGTGATTTCGAAGGTCATTTAGAAAAAATTATAACTCTTATCTCTGCAGCACCTCTGTCTTCATCCTGGTTTCCGGCTTCGTATTCTGACCTGCAAAGCTTACGCAACATTTGTGTGTGCATTTATGTCTTCGCACATACAGTAAAAAATTCTCTTACTCATCCATCACAGCATTTTTTACATGCATATCCTCCCACACACTCCTTTGTGTAACGGATCCTCTCCGGTCAGAGTTGCATTCATTGTAGCGGTTGTTCTGTCACGAGCTGCGACATCTGGCTCCAGTCCTCCTTCGTCCACATCAAGTAACGTTTAAGGAGGGCCTCGCGTGCATCGGCAAAAAAAAAAAACTTAACGGCATGAAAACACCGAAATGTCACCTGAATAAGCCGAGCTTCCAAAGCGGAGGCGTGCATTAATCATTTAATTTATGAATTCCTATGCAAAATAGCCGTGCATGGAGACATCTCTCTGCTCATGTGTAGGTGTTTGGCAGAGATGTCCTGGCATGATTCAGAGAACATACACAACACTTGCTTAAAAGTGAATCCTCTTACTTTTAATGGTTGTCTTTGAAAGTGGGGAAATGCCTTTCTGAGAACTTTTCCAATCCCGCATTGTGAACATTTAAAGCTTCGTGTTCAGCCAAAGCTTTTTTGCTTTACCATCGGATGACGCATTCTCTCCAGGCTTGCGTCAAACAGGAATTTGAAGAAGTTTCACTATTCGGTGTCTAATTAATTACAAGTGGCTTTGACCTCTGCAGGATCTTCTCATTTCTTTCCTTTTTTTCTCTGAGTCATTCTCCCTCTCTTTTTGTCAGACCATATAGACATCTGTGTCCAGGGGCATGTGGCAGAAGTTGCTTCAACCTAATTGTCTTTCTCTGCTCGTATTGTCCTCAAATGACTTACTCTCTGTCTCAACTCTCCCCTCCCTCCCTCGGTCTCTCTAGCTCTGCCCAGTCTCCGTCTCAGTCTGTAACTGTAGCTAGCCTGTGTTTTTCTCTCCCTCCCACTCCCTGCGACGTATAGATACTGCATTGATCAGACACACGCGCGCAGACACATGCACACACTGAGCCTCCCACTCCTTTCATCATTGATTCGCTCTGCTCTCTTTTTCTCTCCCCCTCCTCCACCTATTCTCTTTCTCCCTCTCCTTCTATACAGCAACACTTGTTGAATTCAGCCCTTGGAGAATAGAGAGAGGGGAGAGAAGGAAAGAGATAATGACAAGGAGGTAGAGGGAGGCTTTGAGCGAGGCTGGAGTAGAGAATGGGGTTTTGGAGGATATAGAGATAGACAGGAAGAGAAAAGTCAGTCAGACGGCAGAGAGAAGCATCCATGGGAATGACACTTTAAGTGAAAGAAAAGAGCCGGCCAGACGGAGAACATCAGAGTGCTCTCCTTCCATCTGTAACTACTCCTCTTCTGTCTCGCTCCAGACTGCCGCTGGTGTGTTTGTGTGTGTTAAGGCTCCATGGTGTGCTTTAACCAGAAGACTGGCTTACACAGGTCCGAGCTGTCTGGGCTAACAGTGAGCGCTCTTTTTGTGCGATTGTGTGCATGTTAGCAAGAGGAAAGTTATGTGCTGGTTTCTCCAGGTGAGTGTTTGCTTGCCAGGGTATACAGTAGTTTCCTTATGCAGCCTACTCTGCTGTGTGTGTGTGTGTGCGGATTTATACATGCACACTTTTATGTAAGTAAACCAGAGAGCATGTGTGTCTGTATGGAGCGCATGAAGTGGGAGAAAGAGAGAAGCAGTGTGTGTGTGTGTGTGTGTGTGTGTGAGTGAGAGAGAGAGAGGCGGTGACATTTTTCTTTTTTTTTCAGTTTGTATTCCTGGAAACTGTTCTGCAGCATTGCTCAATAATGAAACTAGCGCGTGTATGTATGTGTGTGGGGGGGAGGTTGGTCGGGAGACAGACAATGATACAAGGTTCAAGGAAGGAATGAAGGTGCAGTTTTCCTGGAGAACGAACTAAAAAGGAGTTCAAGGAACTATCATAGTTAATGTGAAACGCTGCTTCGCTATGGAATATTTCCCCACAAGAACTTAGAAAGAGGGCAAATGCTGACAAAGGTATAGGGTCAGCAAAATTGAGGAGAATCTTGGAACTCTGACACCAAAAACTGTGTAATCTTTGTTTTGTTGCTGAGAAAAGTTAATGTCAAGGCTGAGTTACAGGCCATCAGTCTTTTCCGCGAACAAGTGTTGTGTACGCATTAAATGCAAAACGTGGAATGAGTCCAAGGTTCTTGGAAATCTAAGTCTTGTTAAACAGCATAGCCTGAAGGTATTTCACAACATTTCACATGCATACTGTAGGCATGGAGTGTTTTTGTTTTTTTTTTCCTTTTACTGTGTAGTGACTTCACTCCTCCTTCCTCTATCCTGCCTCAATCTCTCACCCACTATCGTCACATATCCGTCTTTCTTTCACACTCCTCTCACTTCTCCCTTAACTGTATTCATTTTCGCACTTGATCCAAACTGCTCTGCGTCTTTTCTTACTCTTTGCTTCTTCGCCGGTTGCTGCTTCTCGCCTGTCTACCTTTCCTTTCCTCAGCATATTTTTTCATCTCTCGCACGTTTTGCATTTCCTTCTTTTTTTTGTTCCCCCCCTCCGTTCTCCAAAACGTCCTCCATACATTTTTATTTTTTATTTTCCTGTTTGTTTCGACCTCACAGATGCCTCTCTCGGCGGCAAGGACTGCAGTGAATATCTGAAAGCCCGTCTTCTCCCTCTGTGGCTAACATGTCCCAGCTGCTCCATGTGGAGATCCCAAACTTTGGAGCCACAGTTCTGGGCTCCCTCAACGAGCAGCGCCTGCTGGGACACTACTGTGATGTATGCATTTTGGTCAAAGGTTAGTTATCTGGAAATCTAAAGATGCCCTGTGACTTACAGAACTGGATTCGGTGAGGCAGGCTTTTTTAATCGATATTTTTCCACTTCTCTTTCTCAACCAGGTCAGGCTTTCAAAGCCCACAGGGCCGTTTTGGCTGCCAGCAGCCTCTACTTTCGTGACCTCTTCAGCAGCTCCACTAAGACCCAGTTTGAGTTGCCTTCCTCAGTCACACCTGCTTGCTTTGAGCAGATCCTCACTTTCTGCTATACAGGGAAGCTAACAATGGCAGCTAGTGAACAGCTGGTGGTCATGTACACAGCTGGCTACCTCCAGATTCAGCATATAGTTGAAAAAGGCATGGACCTAATGTTCAAAGCAAACTCACCTCACTGTGACTCGCAAACCGCAGGGTCCTTAGAAGAAACGGGATCGGAGCCTCAGAGTCCTTCTAATAATGGTAACGGCCTGGCAGTGGCCGCCTTTTTGGGAACTCCAGGCTGGTCTACGTCGCTACTCATGCCACAACGTAAGATAAAACTAGAGGGGGGCGATCCAATGCCTCTTACAGTACCTTCAACACAGAGCAAGATTTCATCTTCAGAGTTAGGGAGTCGGCTGGAGAGGGCCAGCTCGCTGTTCTACACAACAGCCGGAGGGACCCCCATCCCCGGTATGCCTCCGTTCCACCTTCAAGTCACCAGTGGAGGTGGGGCAGGAAGCGGAGCAGGAGGAGGCACGAGTGGCGAAAGGTCCAGCCCAGGAGCCTCCAGCCTGCCAACCACCGACAGTCCCACATCCTACCAAAATGAGGATGAAGAATTTGAAGAGGAGCCCTATGATGGAATGACTGAGGAGCCGTACAGTCATGTTTATGGACGTTCAGTTAACCCTTATGGAAGTGAGTATAATGATATCTTAATCCATTTCTATTTCAACATCATAAAAAACTTACTAACTCAAATCATTCAGTTTTTAAGTTCAGCCCTCCTTGACTGTCACAATCACAAATTTTTGACACTGTAGTCTGACTAAGTGCATTCCTAAAAGCTTTTGGCTCAAAAGTAGGAATTTCATTTGATAACAGTCAAATTTACGTTAGACTCGACATGACTTGCAGAAAATAAATGTAGATTTTTTCCAGATGTGTTATGCGTTGTGCAAAAAAAAAGAAATAAAAGATGCACATTCATTTCAGCCCAGGTACATTATTCAATCTTTCATAAATCATGTATCCTGCACATCTCATAAAAGCAGGATGTTGTGCCTCCAGTGTGTGTGGGATCTCTCAGCGTAAAGAGAGCCTTATGGAGTTATGATTGGAGTGCATCGTGACCAACAGCACACTCCTTATCACAGCTACAGCAGCTGCTTCATACTGTGTTTCTATCATAATTTTACAATGGTGTAAATTCCCTAACTCATGTATGCGTGGAGTATTGTATGAATTCGTTTGCACTCTCAAAGCACTCTCCATCACACTTTGCATCCTGCAGCTCAAAGGCATCACACAGGTTTGTAAAAACTCTAGAGTTTCCGATATTTATGAAATCCACTCTATCTGCAATCAGTCAGAGCACTGCAGGGTGACATTGTTGGATATTTGAGAACCATGAGCATCTTTCCTGTGTGTGTTGGTGTGTGTGTTTGTTTAGGCACAAGTGCACACATTCACAAGGATTAATCCACACATTTCGGTGTGTGCATGGGTGTGTGTGTGTCATCTTAGAGGTTAGGGGAAAGCATTTTGGGAGGAAGAACCCAACACCCTGCTATGGATATGTCCCCCTTCCAAAAGTCAAGTTGCTGATGCAGCATTACGACTTATCAGAGATACATCTGCAGTGCTTTAAAACATTTATGAAACACAAAAAACTCTTGTGTCAGATTACCCCAAAATGCTTTGCTGACAAAATTGTAAAAAGGGGTTTTGTTTTGATTGGAAAACCGATGGTTGGTATGGAAGAGGGTTTTGATCCTCAGCCTCCACAAACTGATCGAGGCAAATGTAGCTGTTTAGCTCTGCTTCACATAACTGCTTGTTTAATTCAGAAATCTTTTGCTCCTTCTTGCTTTTTATTAGTCCAAGACAAGGCAGAGATGGGAGCAGTGCCCTTGGCCTTGGAAAACCGCAACTGTGTGCTGATCCGCAGAGACCTGGTTGCGCTGCCTGCAAGCCTCATAAGCCAGATAGGCTACCGCTGCCACCCTAAGCTCTACACTGAGGGGGACCCTGGGGAGAAGTTGGAATTGGTAGCTGGTAGGCAGGCACATATCAACACACACATCCGCTCATTTTCATTTAGTAGGCCACATTTTGCTATGAACAAATAGAGAGTAATTTTGGAAAGCACTCACATTTGATTTGGAGCATCCAGAACCAATGCTTGCAAAGATATATTTAATGTCTTAATTAAATTGAATGCCGACATTGTAAGGCTAGGAAAAGAGCCCATTAAGTGGAGAGTTCACCCAGGTGTAAGTGAATGACAGCTGCCTGAGGTTAACTTCTGGTCATCTCTGCTCACTGTAATTTGAGTATACATTTTGGTTAAATTATGTTTAGACGTCAGCACTATTAAATCAAATTCTTATTCCTAATTGAAAGGCTATTCACTAAGGCACCATCTGACGCATGTTTGCACGGGCCAGGAGAAGGTCATGAAGCAAGAAGTGTCAGCGTACATGTGTTATTCAGATTTGCCACCATCATGAGTTTAATCCACGTCAGTGTTTCTCTCAGCTGGAAGGAATTAAATAAGGCTGCAGAGTTTCGTTTCGGAGATTTAAGGCCGTGACAGAAGGACAACTATCTCTGCAGTTATCATCAATCAGGTTTTTATGGAAGAGTGACTAGACGGAAGTCAGTCTGGATAAAAAACATATGACTGCCTGCCAGGAGTTTGCCAAATGGCCCTTACAGAGTTATGAGAGTGTGAGGAGGAAAGTTTTTTTTTTTTTTTATTCCCTGAGACAAAAAACGAAACTTTTTGCCACTTACTGATGATGGCAGGCAGAAGATAAACTATAAGAAAAGTTGCCACTAAGCATGGAGGTGGCTTAACATCTGTATTGAAGCTTGGCAAAAGGTTGAATTTGTTGAGAACAAATCTTTCCAGGCTGAATGATTCCCAGTATAATTTACACTGGAACACACAATGACATATGCAAGTTGTATTCGGTCATAAAAAAGGACAAGAGTTCAGAAAGGTATCACATGGTCAAATTTAATCAGTTCATAATGTGATTTCATTTAAAGCAGAATGAAGTAGAATGAAAATGTGTAATTCAGTCCTGCACACTGAATATGAGCGCTAGTGTTGAATGCCACTTTCATAGCATACTTTTTTAATTATGTTTTGTCCTTTTCCACATTTCTGATTCTAATTTGGTCTTCTTGAACTTTAGTAACCTACTTTGACGATTTCAGATATTAAAAGAACCTTAAAAGTTGAACTGGGGCAAAAAAATGAAAAAATGTTCCTGATGCAAACCCATCTCTTTTTGCTAATCCTTCAACACAGGAACCCAGGTGTTCATGACACGAGGCCAGCTCATGAACTGTCATCTCTGCGCTGGTATCAAACACAAAGTCTTACTCCGCCGCCTCTTAGCCACATTCTTCGATAGGTGAGTGTGAAGAAACTACAAGTAGCTTGTGTTAAACTGTTTGCATGTTGTAAATCTCTGAGACTGTAGGTCTGTGTGTGACTCCAGCACTGATGCTGCTTTCACAAAACTAACTTTCACACTCCATCTGTGGCCATGTTGTGCAGTGTGCTAAGTTGTGTGTGTGTGTTCCCATGTTGCTCTGCTGTATGTTCTTGTTGCTGACTCTGCCCCCTGGTGTTTACTCTGTATTCCTACAGGAATACTCTGGCCAATAGCTGTGGGACAGGTATCCGTTCTTCTACAAGTGACCCCAGTAGGAAGCCCCTCGACAGCAGGGTCCTCAATGCTGTCAAACGTAGGTTTTTTACCTAAAGAACCTAAAGTATTTACACAGTTTACTACCAATTTGAATAATTTGCCTTTTTTCTCTCTCTTACAGTCTACTGTCAAAATTTCAACCCCAACTTCAAAGAGAGTGAAATGAACGTCATTGCTGCTGACATGTGCACTAATGCACGGCGTGTCCGCAAGAGATGGCTCCCCAAGATCAAGTCCATGCTTCCCGACGGCATGGAAGTGTATCGTGCAGGGATGGGCATGGGCGCCGCTGTTGGTCTGGGTCTGGCATTGGGTGCTCCTCAGCCTGGAGGACCCCTTCCCTTTGAGCCTGACTTCAAGACCTTAGAGCAAAGGTTGTACCCAGAGCGCAAAGACCCTCTCAGGACTCACCCAGCACTTCCAGAAGGCAGCCCGGGGTCTGGGCCAGGTAGAGCAGAGGCTGAGGGTGAAGGTGAAGCAGTAGTGCAAGAGGAACAGGAGGAAGATGAGGATGAAGCTGGTTCGGAGGGTGTAGACAGATCACTGGGGGCACCGAGTTTGATCCCAGGCACAGAGGCTGGCAGCACACCGCCTGAGCCAAAGGTGGAAAGTTTTGAACAAGGTCTGAGGGTGAACGGACAGTGAATGTCCCTTTGGGCTGCCTCTCATATCGTGAAATCTGTTTAACACACATTTTCTTTTTGCTTGCTCTCTAACTCTAACATCTCGTCCACCACTATTTCTTCTCTTCTGTGCTTCCTCAACAGGAGTTCATCGGCACAAAAAAGCTGCACTCATAGCTCTTATTACGCAGGAGTTTGTCACACATGCATGCATGCGCACATGTGTGCTTGTGTACTCGCATACTTACCAGTAGTAAAGGAAGAACACTGATGAAAGTAGACACAGGCATGGCATTAGCACATTCAGAAATTCGACCTGTCCTGATCCGTCCCTTTCTCATTATACTAAGTATTTTCTCAGTATTTGGGCTCCTGTGGCTATATTACAAAAGCCTGAGAGTAACGCATATGTCAGTAATGATTCATCCTTTGAATGCAACACAAAAGCAACAACTGCTTTGTGGGCAGTTTATGGAGAGTGTTGTAATGGTTTGTAAAGTAATTCCATTTTCCTGGAAAGCTGCATTTGAAAACAATCCAACGTTTGGAAAACCATGACAGGATGCAGCTCCTATGAATAAAGATGTTTGCAGTGTTTTACCACTTCACATGACATTAGTAATGTGAGTATAGAAAGTGTGTCGTAAAAAGCAAAAAAACCTTGAGCGATCTCATAACAAAACCGGTTTCTTTCCGTGATCAAGAACATAAAATGGTTTTTCTTTGAATGCTGAACTTTTTCTCCTGAATCCAAAAACAAATCTATCACATGCATTTGTTATTTCATACATATCTGCCCGTGACATATCAAATTTGACTGTCAATGTGGTGCCTGTGTCTGCTCTAGACCCCACCCCCAGCCCCCCACCCTTTCCCGCTGCCAACCACACCGTGCAAACAAATACACAAAACAAACACATATTTACCATTCTGTAAAGCTAGGCTTTAATGCTGTATCTATATCAATGCATTCAGACAATAGAAGTCCAAAAAATAAAGAAGAAAATAACAAGTTACAGTGCTTTTTAACTTTGAGAAATCTTTTAAAATACATCATACTGTCTCAGAGATTCAGAGAGAGCCATGAATAATAAGCGTGTATAAAAGTCAGAGCTTGCATGCATTAATACAAACAGTGAATAGAAAGAACTATTGAAACAACAGCAAAGCCACAACCCTGCATCCAAATAAGATAACAGCTACTGCTGCCTGGAGCTATGCCATAAAAATGCAGAAGGACTTTCCATTTCTCTCTGGGATCTGACCTCAGTCTAGCAAATGTTAAAACTGGTCTTGGTATATCCCAGCATTGACTGTCTCTGACATATTATTAGATCAAATTTCTGTTTTATTTTCTTTTAACTGCAGAATGTGCTGTCACCGCAGACAGAGGTGAATGAATCCATGGAGTAGATAGAGGAAGTTCACTACATTGAGTGTTAGAGGAAAAGAATTACAGAGAGAAACACTGTTCTATTTTGATCTGGCAGTGTGATATGTACTGAGACTACACAGCCCTGCTTCCATCATGGTTTTTTTTTTTCTCTTGTGGGTGAGTGGGTAAATTATTGAATCAAACTTTTAAGAGCAATTTATGCTGGCTAACTGCATTTGCACTCAAGAAGGTATATGAGTTGGGGAAACTGAGGAGCTTCACTGAACAGACCTCTACAGACTGCAAACTGCCACCACATCACTGATTACATTCTTAATCAGGCATTTTGTGGGTTTGGATCAACACAACGGGTCTTTGGTGGAGGGGGGAGGCATGTTTTGTCATATTCATTTTCTTTTTTGATGTCCATTTTCATGCTTGTCGCCATGTATAGGATGCAGTCCTAACAGCCTTTCTTTACTGTTTCATGCATTGATTTTAAAAGATGCACTGCTGTATGTTTTCCTTGTACTGTGCTTTTGTATGTCTCAATCAGTCATGATGGCACATTTGGTAACAAGAATAGACCATTGGTGAATGAACTGAAAGTCATTTTTGGCCACTGTCATTTTGGAAATTATTCTTTTTTTATGTAATTGCCCCTTGATATATTGAGTCTGTTTATTTATGTTCCAGTGCTGTGCCACTTCAAAGGTTGGGCCGGATAATTCTCTTGTCTGTCCTCCTATTACTATTGGTTCTTTAGGGTAAGCTTTAAGATGGCCCTGTACAAGAAACACAGGGTTACAATTGCACTAGGTAATGAAAATAACGTTTACAATTTTGTTTTTTCTCTTGGAAGAAATGGTTTGCCATAGAAAAGCCAGGGTTCTGCCAGCATGACCGAGATTATTGATGAATGTAAACTGTAGCACTGCTTTGGCGAGGGTCCAGGCCTTGATTGAATATAGTAAATAATTGAATCTCTTTTATAAAAAAGATAGTTTTGCATAAATTCCAAGCTTTCATAAATGCACCATATAAATTGAATTATTCTGACTGTGAGGCTGGATAATGGTTATACTTAAAACTTCTTTTAAAGCGATGCAGAGAAGTCTTCCAACGCAACAAACAGCAGGGACCATTTCACTAATATGTGCAAAACTGATCAATGTTCAAGTAGCCTGCTGCCAATTGTTACTCTGTTCTCTATTCTTATCTCTTCATCGCAACACTTGTATGTCTCTAATGTTGAAATGGCAAGCTCCAGTAAATTATACATTATCGTTTTAATTTATTCAGCTTAAGCTGATTTTGTAAGAAAATAAAGATATTCTCTTCTCTATTGGATCCACCATCTCAATTAATGATCTATTCTGCTTTTTGTCGAAGTAACAACCATTTTAATATTAAAATAAATAAACAAAAACCTGAGTCCTCCATTGTTAAATTGATAACTTTGTTCGATATAATCAATTGAAACAAACCTTTGCTTTTGCTTTCCAAATTATAGCCTTTAAAGTGGAAAATCAAACATTGCTTTTAAAAGTTGAAATGTTTTATTTCAGCTCTTAACTAAAATAATGCCGTTACTACTAAAGGCTGGAAAATATTGATATACTCCACTGAAGTGAAAAAGGAGTGTGGAGCAGTGCCTTAGACTGTGAATGTGTGGGTGTGGACGTGTGCCATAATTGTTTTTTCAGAGACAAACAAGACCAAGGACCCTACTGTTTAGTCACTGATTAGACACTGAAAGGTACCCCCCCTATTAAACTTATTTTTTTAATTGTTATACTGTCCTGGAAGAACCTTAACTTATTCCCATATTTTCCATCATGTCATTCTTCAACAAAGAAAGTAAGGTTAATCACCAGCTTTTTTTTATTTTACTTAACTCATGACATTGATAATATTGATATCACAGTCCCTTTATTCAATTTGACAACTATTTTGACAATGACAAATAGCCTTGTTAACACACCTGCACAGTAAACAAGATTTGAAGCCCACCAATGAAAGACATCGAATCTGACATTGATTAGTCAAACCTGTTCATCCACTTGGTGTCTTTTTCATTAAATAGAAACTTTACTTGTTCATGATGTTCACTTTTTCAGCCAAAATGCTACTTTTTAGATTGAGATTCTTAAGATTTTGTTCCTCTTCTTCTGTTCTTGTGCAGGATGAACTGATGATTTTGCACTATAAACTGAGAAATACTCTGAGAATGTTACGGCTAACCTTTGTGATGATGAATGATTCCCCTAGGTTTTTGGCATTGGGGTGGCTGCAGCCCGAGATTGATGGGGTTTGGGGTTGACATTGCCATGAGCAACATAAAGGAGATGATACAATTAATTTGATCTTCTTGGGAGGGGAGTCGTTGACATTTGGATGGGGGCACCCCGGCAACCCCTTGTATAATGGCAGTGGAAACACTGAGCTCTATTTGAGGTGGCTAAAAGAGAAAATAATGTTTTTTTTAACATATTTCAGCCACTGAAATAAGTGTAGTTTACGTCTTAATCATTCAAACAAGAAAATAAGAAAGAGAATGGTGTTCCGGGTAAAGAACCCAATTCCACAAACATTTTATTGTAAACAAATTCTTACAGGCTTTGTAAAACCTTACATAGTGCTCAGTTTATCCCATTAATCTAAAACTGATGGGTTCTGTTCTGTTTCTTCCACTGACATTTAATCATGAAAGCAAAACATTTATATGCAAAATGACACTTGTATCATAAAATGCATGCCACTGAGATGCTCACTCTAACCCGACGAAAACCTCTGATCTTTATGCACCATTTGTTTTATGCTAAACAATTGTCACTGTAAACAAGCAGAGACTTGAGGAGTTTTGCCGTGAACAGGGCTGTATTTTTTTATTATACACCCTGGCCTTTCATTGAATGTTTGCATAAAGTGTAATCTCTTGTAATAATGATAGAAAAGTAGTGATAAAGAGTGAAATACATAAAAACGACTACCCAGTTAGTGTGCATTTGAACCTTCAGCAGACTCAGAAGAAAATGCACTAAACTAAAGTTTGTATGTATATGTGTGTCCTTGAACAAAATGCCAGCACTTTAGAAATTCTTTGAAACGGAAAGAAAAGAGAAATACATCAAGAGTGACCAAGACTTAGGCAAATGAGGAGGAAATGCAACTTTTAAAGCCATGTGCTCAGAGCGCTGACAATCAGAAAAGGGATGAGACCCAAAGTGCACTATGGGAGATGTGACATGACTTGCTGTGCTCTTGCTATTTGCTTTGCCTTTCTCCAGCTTGCTTCGGTCTGCGCTAGCTTGCTTTCCAAAGTGGAGGAACATGGCGACGTTAACTCCGGCCTTCTTGGTTATAACTGTATGTCTTTGCAACAAGGACTTACTCTTACCTTGGTGCTTCGTGAACAGTTATCTTATGTTGACATGGATCATATCTGTCATGCTCTGGTCAGCATAGGTCGAACTTGGCCCTGAATCTGGGCTTATGGGTACCCTCACAATGGACTACAATATGAGTAGTAAAAAAGGATCTTATAAAACTGTACACTATGATCATGATAATGTTATTCACTATCAGCAATGCTTGGACCGGGCAAACTGGGATGGGGCAATTTCAGTGTTGATACTGCTTTATGTTTCAAAAGAAAAATGTTGAAATGTTTATGCGCCTTCTGACTCAAGCATCAATAATATATAAGACAGAAATGCAAGTTGCCACTTTTAATGTTGCATACGAATCTACCTTTCATTCCCATCATGGTATCTGCCATCACCAGTTTTAAGTTGTATAGTCCAAGAATACCTGATTTCTTTAAATGCAATACAGAAAAGTCTGCTTTCTAATAAAAGTCCTTACATCACCATTTATTGTGTTGCCTGTTTCTTTTCCCTCTCTTAGCTTGTGTTCTTTTTCTAGTGGTGATGCAAAATATCCTTTACATTGGAGAACTAAGTTCAAAAGTAGTGGACTTGTGCAAAGAGCCCCATTGGAAGCAACAAATTGGTGCCACTCTACAGTACACTGAAATACTTTAAAATATAGATAGTAGTGCCAGTTTTCTGTCAAACATAGGTTATGATGATATTTAATACTGAATTTAAAAGAGGGATTTTCTGCTTTTGTACTGCAGGTTGAAGTCCTGTTGCAACAAGAAAAATCATTACACAGACTGAAAAATGGATCAAAATAGCATGTTCTTTAAACAAAGCTTTGGCCATGTGTGGATGAAACGGGAAATTACTGATTAAAAAGTGTTGTTGTCCTGTGTGTTCCTGTGGAAGGACCCAAGGTCAGTCTTACAGTCAGGTGAGTAACTTTATTTTCAAATAAAATAAATGCTCTGCAATGGCTATAAGTAAAAAAAACAACCTAAAGCCATAAAAATGGCTGCACAAGGCAGAAAGAAAAGCTTGCTTCTTATGAAAGTTGAAAAAAAGAAAGCAATGAAAAACCTTCCATATATAGTCAACATCGATTATAGCATACTGATACTAACAAAGTATGTGTTTTCATAACAAAAACCATTATCAGATGTGAGAAGAGAATAACACAGAATGAAAATAAGCAAGGATATAGAGCATGAATACAAAAACAAACATTTAAAAAAACGGAGAAAAAAACTTGTCAATACCTGATCTTGGTCAATAAAAATCTTTTCTTGACATGATTAGTTTTCTACATTAGTCAATTTGGTTTTATTTACATACTTTTATGTTTAATGCATGTAGCGTCTATGTAATAAAATTGTTCACACATGGTTGTGTCAATCCAATGTGGAGGTCGATTTAATTATCTGCTCTGACATCTACTTGTCATCCTTGTTTCTGTCTATACGACAAAACCGCGCGGCGTGTGTTTAGCTTTCCTGGTGTGGCTCGCCTGAACTTCGTCTTACTGATAGGGAATAAACGAAGATATTCACGGAAGACACCAGCTTGTGTCCTTCAAAATGAGTGACGATACAGACTCCCCTCCTGAGAGGGATATGAAGGTAAACTTCTACAAACTACAACTTGTGTTAACTCATTTTAAAGCTACTGCGTCAGTTCATGCTCAGTGGTTGTAACTAGCGTAGCTTAGCTAGTTAGCGAGCTGCTCGCGTTTTAAGTGTCAGTTCAGTTAATTATAAACCATTTTACCAAAGCATGTCCAACATCCACACAATTAAAGGGGAAATACATTAGTCAGACCTTTTAATTTCGACACTAAAAAGCTGTTATAGCAAGTTTTGCGGCCAAATATGCTTGCTACCACTGTAGCAGTTAGCATAATAATGTCAGGATATTGTACAGCTGCGTCAGCAGCATGTTGTCTGAGGTCGCTAACTTTGACTAGATATGTTCAAAATGCTAACCAATCTTTTGAAGCTTCACATAGTGAGATAAAGTTGGCTGTGACAGCAGTCCCCAATCGTACTCGCTACGTCTTTCAGCATGTTTACAATTATTTTTGTAGAGAATATTGCTAAATTAGTTGGTTTTACACAGCTGTCACGCAGACATTGCGTGGACAGTTTTCCATTTTTTGTGTTTTATGATGTCTGAGAATATTTCAAATGAATGGAAAATGAACGTTTCCTGAAAAGTTTTGTTTTTATTGACCAATTATCTGAATGTTAATGAAATGTCCACCGTTGTTCGTTGCACTAAAGGGTCAACAGCCAGGGATGCTTACCTGATATAATGGAGCACCATGAAGTAACAATCCTTGTTTTTCTTTTTAGGACTTTCAGTTTCGGCAGATGAAGAAAGTACAAGTTTTTGAGCCTTCTGAAGACTTACCAAAAGACAGATCTAGTCTGCTTACCATCTCAAACAAATTTGGTTTGACATTTGTGGGGCTTGACACAACTTTTAAAGTATATTTAACTCAAGATATTCTGGCTGCTGATAAAGCTGATGGTAACTACTACCAAATAGGTAAGAACATGAACATACATGATCGACAGTTTTGTCTTTTTCGTTTTGCTGTGTGTTGGTGTATTATTGAGTGATGGAAGAAAAATGCTCCAAAGATGCCTACACACAGTAATTTTGGCTGTCATAAGTTAATTTCAACCCACACTGTACCACAGATAACTGATTATCCTGGCTAGACTGCCTGTTGCAATACATTCAAATTTCCCCATTTCAAATTACATTTAGCTCTTGTTGCTTCTGTGCAAAGCTTGTTCAGGTTTGTTTTGGTTAGGAATAACCACATTGTTTTGCAAGAAATTATTCCTGCTACAGTCTTTTGAGCTGGATGAGTAGAAATAGATTGTAGCAACAGCCACACAGCAAACTCATTTTCCTCAGTGATGCTGATGTAGGACTACAAGTTTGTTTGGTTTATGATTGTTTTGTTTGTTCTTTCTTTCTCTTTAGTCCACAATCAAAGATATTGTCAATTCTATCATGTGGAAAAGCCAAAAATTACACAATTTACAATCAGTTTTCAGTCACAATTAATTTATTTTTTCTTTGTGTTCTAGCCAAAGGGACACCAGCATTGGCTGAAGTAACTGTGAAACTAACTCTGCACCACTTGGCTCTCAGTTGTGATGAGCTCACGTTGTCAGTGTGTGGCATTTCTGAGGAGGCGGGTTTATCCCTCACATTCTATGATGTCCGCACCTTCATGAACAAGGTAGGTGTTTTAGGGCTTATTTCACCATAGTCTTTAGCATTAGATGTAAATTATATTTATTTCAGGTTCTGTCAGCGTCAGCTAAAAAACCATATAGAGCAACTTCACGACAAATTTTGCTGCATTGTGATCATGTATGGTGCTGCTATAGGTTTTTTATTTTATTTACTTAAAAACTCAAATGGACTGAGACAACTCATAGCAATGGTATTGCATTTTGTTTTTGTTGTTTTTTAAATGCAGCTGTAGCACTGTGTATTTGACATAAAGCCTTGGCTGGTCTATAGGCTTTGCCTGTGGTTAGGCTTTAAAGTGAAACATTTCAGAGCAGGCAGATAAACTAAGAAAGCAATGGTAACACCACACAGAGCACATTATAGAAATGATTCAAACTACAACAGATGAGTAGCACAGATGAGCAACTGAAGAAAACGTTTTTAACCATTTATGTCCTGTATGTAAAATAGTGTAGCTCAGTGTTTTTACTGAATTGGCTTGATGTACAGTAAGCCTCATCTGAGAGCTGAAAGCTCTCAAGACTGTTTTCATTTTTATTCCTGTTGACAGAGTGATCTAAATCTGTGGAAAAGAAAAAGAAAGTTGTCCAAGTTTTCTTCCTTTCTGTTTATTTTTCTTTCTTTTTCTTATCCTGCTAATTTTCAAAAAAAAATTTGAGTTACTAACTTCAGAGCAAGGCTGACAGGCATAAGCATATAATTTATGAATAAGATGGTGTCACTGATCACAAATAATCAAAATTATAAGTTTGAATGTGCATCACTAGTCAAAATCATGCTCAAAAATGTCATCTGTTTTTAACAGACGGCAGTTTTGAGCAGAAATGTCGTAGTGTTTCATGCACTAAAGATAATCGATTTATCAATTTTAATTGGTCTGATTTGTCTTCAAAAATCACTTAAAATACCCATCCCTAAATGGTAGTTATGCATTTCATAATATCACAGATATCTAGTGAACACTTTTTCACTGGAAAATATGAGTATTTTAAATGCTCATATGCTGATTGAATAAGGTTATCTGCTCAAGTAACCCACTATGTATTGTTTCATCTTTCTTTTTTTTTCTTTCCGCCTTAGGCAAGACCACAGAAGTTACCGTTTGCATCCATTCAGCCTGTGGTACCCCCTGACACGTTAGTGCAGGACCTGAAGTGGAATCCTGGTCAGGCACCCATGTTGGCCGCCTGTCTGTCCGATGGCAGCATGATGATACTGGAAGTAACAGACAATGTCAAAATGCAAGCCCAGCTATCTGCTTCAAATGGCATCACCTGCAGTGAGTATGACTTAGACACCATTGTTTTTTAGCTGATTTGCTCTATATAACAGGTTTGGGTCAGATGTACTTTGTTCAACACAGTTTGCTGGAGTCCAAAAGGAAAGCAGGTTGCTGCAGGAACAATGAATGCCAAAGTTATTCAGTATACTCCTGTAAGTAACCCTCTTTCATAATGATGAAAGATGAATTTACATTTGGTCTTAGAAAACAACTACTCATTTCTCTTCTCTGTTCAAAAGGCACTAGAAGAAAAAAAAGTTATCCCATGTCCACACTTTTACACCTCAGAAGAACCTGTCAAAGGTCAGATTGCAACTTTTGAAACTATTGAATAAATTAGATTTGCCATTTCTCCCTAAGTGCATAGCTTGTCATCCTCTTGTCAATGTATTATTCTCAGTATATAATGTTAGCATTCGCACGTTAAAAAAAAAACATGGCATCCTCTGCAATAGAACCTTGATCCTGTTGGAATGGAGGTGTTATGTTGTCTGCTGATGTTTCTCTTTCTGTTGTCCCCTGCAGCTCTGGATGTGCTCTGGCTGAGAACATATGTATTTGCAGTGGCATATGCTGCTGTAGATGGGTCCCTGGAGACCCCTCCTGAGCTAGTGCTGATTTCCCTTCCTGTGAGTACAGCAAACATCTGCGGTCCACTTGATTCACTTAATCACACGTGGATTTCTGTCAGGTAGCAGCAGTCCTCAGCTTCACAGCACCCAACTGAAGAAACAAATGCAGCACTTGATACTCTGCCAGGTTCTATACTGTGGCTTTGAAGAACAGATTGTCTCTGCATTGCGGTGCTATTACATTTTTTTTGTGGTGTTGTATTTCACCTGACATGCTGCTTTTTGTTTGTTCTGTTATATAGGTTTGAAACTTTATGCAAGTAATCACAAAGAGATTTAATGATTTTGCTATTTGTATGATTAGTTTTTATAATGGTGTTTAGGTCACTACTTAAAAATTTTGTTCATATTAATTAAGCCAGTTTCTGTCTATTTGCTTCACCTTATGCTTTTTAAACTGGATGTGAAAAGTCAGTACTATAGGTCATGTACTAGTGATGGGCATTTAACACATGCCTTGGTTGTAAAGTGAGTTATCACTTGATCACTAGTTTAGTTGTCATTTTAATGAATGTATTTTGTTTTTCAGAAAAAGGATGAAAACATGCAGACAAAGTATCTGAATTTTGGTGAGAGTGTTTATGGCAGTTGCACTGAGCGACAACACCACTACTTCCTAAGTCACATAGAGGACTGGTAAGAATGAATACAGCTAATTGGCCTGAGAAAAAATGTCCTCCAGTGCTATCACTTTTTTGCTGTATAATTTAGAAGTGATTTGCATCTAGGGACCTTGTGCTTGCGGCATCGGCAGCTTCTATTGAGGTTAGCGTCATTTCCAGACAAGATGACAAGGTAAGTAATTTAGACAAAGGCTAAAGTGTTACAGGTATAAAGCAGTGACTTTTGAATACAGATAGAAAGTGTTGGATGAATTTAAACACATCTGCTGTCATGAGGTTTACATAGCAAGTTTTCATAGTTTTTCTTACTCCTGTTTTTTTCCCTTTTTCATTGTCTGCAGTCAAAAAACCTAATCCTGATTAGTGACCTACATTTCCTATAGATCGACACAATCAATTATTTTTCACGTCATCACTCTATAGTGTTGATGTGGGTTTTCTTAATTAAAGATGCTACTGATTAACTGCTGATAGTTCCTTTGTTGATGTAAAAATAGATTTTTTTCTTATAATAGTTAATTTCAGTAATAACAGGTTGTTTTAGATATTTGCTATAATGTTTGAAGAAATCGCACCAAATTGATATTATCTTTTGTTATCCGTGTTGTCCCTTTTTAGATGTGGGAACTTTGGATTTTGGAGGATGCAAGTAGGGCCGAGCTTCCAGTGACTGAGACAAATGAAGATACTCTGCCCCTTGGCTTCGCCATAGACTACACCAGCCAGCAAGAGATCCACATCAGTAAGTGTATTTTCCTTTAAGTCTACTGAGCAGAAGCTACTATGCTTCGGTTGCAACAGAGCTCAGAGATAGTTGATATTTCAGTATTGAAGAGTCTGGTATAAAATGCTGAGGAAAAAGAGTTATGAAGGAAACGATAATTTAAGCATTTGAATAGATTTAAAAGCTTTCTATCATCATTCTGTGTTGAAAAAACATTCTCTTGGCTTATTACTAAAACAGTCACGTCTTTTTCTTTAATGGCTTGTATAAATCAAAACAGACTTGAAGTGAAAATTCTTTCTTAAAATTTTCTGTTACCATATTTTCAAACAAAGTGCAAAAGGCTACACAGGATACAGATGCACAAGTCCACCAAAAACTTGAAACTGAATTAATGTAGCCATAAAGCATGCATATAATATGCAAAATGTGAGTTGAAATTTGTCCTAAATTTATTATTAATCCTTTCCATAAGATCATTACAAGGCCCTTTTATAAAATTAGGTGGTTAAACAGATGAAGGGTATTCCTAAAGGGCTCTATTGCAAACACATACTCACCACTCATCACATTTTAAGTTTTACAATGTTTTAATACTTCAGGTGAAATATTATGCATTATGCAATTAGGACAGAGGATTCAGGTTTTTTTTAATCAAATATTTTCTAATAAGTTTTATCTTTTGTTGTCCAGGTCTGTAAAAGTGGTGGAAAAATGCATAATTTTGGAAAGATAAAAAAGATATTTTTAAATAAACACAAAAATATGAAAAAAGTTATATATTGATTTTAAACATTTTAGTTTTAGACTAAACTTATTGAGAGCAGATAATCACTGAGTGGATTTTTATTTGGACAGGGATGTCCTACTCTGGTTCTCAAGCGACAGAATCCTGCAGATTTTTAATATGTCCCTGCTTCAACACAAAAGTCATTGTGTTTCATGGGCTGCTGGATCCTTTTAATTTGCGTCAGGTGTGTTGAAGCAGGAAACATTGAAATCTAGGACAGGATTGCATGTGAAATGCATGTAAGTATGTTAGTCTGACCAGAATGTTTGAAAATTTTGCCTCCCAAAGCAGGCATAACATTTTCCAATTAAACTGACTAAGCTGATTTCCCCTACAAAGCTGCGCTCATTTCCATTCTTCTCACTTTTTTCTTCCTAGATGGCTAAACTCATCAGAAAAGCAGCCTATTCAGACTTTGCTATTTGGGATCATTTAAAGAATTTCCAGACTCTCTTACAAAGACCCAATTTGCATAAGTGCAGTGTCATCTGTTAAAAATTGCCTCTCAAACAAACTAAAGAACACATCTGCAGTCTGGTCAGCTGTGCTTAGATGTACAGTGACCAACCCAAGAGAAAGTTTGATGCTGCAGATTTTTTAAAACATTTTCTCTAACAGTCCTCACCGTCCTGGGTTTACACTTATGTCAATAGTGTTATTCTCCTGTGTGGATGTGTACTGTGTCAAGGTCCAGGGTCAAATTAGGTGGTCAGATGAAACTTATTTTAGCTCCATTCAAGTTTCCATGTGAGCATATCACCTCAGCTGTGATCCTCACAAGGGATATCATTTATAGTGGAGTGTCATCTAGACTAACCATGGATTTTATGCTAAAGCTATGCACAAAAGTGCGGGGAAACAAATTTGAATAATCTGATAACATGAAGATGTTCATGTGATGGATGAAGAATGGATTTATGTTTTTCCTGCATGTCTGACTCTCCCCTACTTTTTGAGAAAACTTTAAAACTAAATAGATGGGCATATGTTTATTTAAATTTTTTTTATATGTTCCACAAAATTATCCATAATGAGAGGCCCACATGAGTATTCTTTAAGAAGCCCTTATTGGCATTCAGTAGATATTGACTATCTGCACTTGCAGGACTGGGCAGTGACAGTTGCTATTCCATCACTTCGAAGACATGATGGTGTACCTTTGTTCACTTATCCAGTTTCTTCACCTCATCCAGTCTTTATTTGACACACCATCTGCCACCACACAAAATTAAACTCAAGTGTATTTAAGTTCTGTTTCATTATAGTTTATTTTTTGTACTGCATTTCATTTTCTCATTGTTTTAGTTTCAAAATGGTTTGTTTCGAGCACTCCCCTATTGATCAGGCAAAGCTCAAATCCATCAGGTTGCTGTGTGCATACAGCTTCCACTGCAGTGCTGTATTGCAGTGTGTGTAAAGAATAGTGATAAGCTACCGTCTCAGTGCACTGTTTTAACTCAACTGGCTCAGTCTGCCAGACATTCATGTGGTGCTGCTATTGCTGTCTAGTCACATCTCTTCTCATTCACCCCCAGAACTCCCTCCACATTAGGAAGAAAACTTGCAGTTTTAACAACATGACAACATGATGGTTGTCTGTCATCAAAACCTTGATATAGAATGAAGCTTGAGGTTGGTTAAGCAAAAGGAGGGGTAATGACAGAGTTATCAGTGAAAAAAAGAAATGTGCTCCTTAAAATGAGTCAGACAAGCTAGAGGACCATCACAAACAACAAAGCTCAGACAACCTTTTAGCAGAATGCTGATGAGGTTTACTGTTCTCCTCCCTGTCGGTTTTTTCTGTCTGTCACCATATATATTCCTACTTCCCAAAAGCTTTCAAACTTTGCTTTCATAACAGAAAAGCATTAGTTGCACCAATTTGTCCCATTTTTAATACTTTATTTAACTGTATATATATGCAGTTTATGCATTTGCACAGAACATGGAAGCGATATAAATGTAAAATACAACATGGCCGAGAAGGTGGAAGTTAGTTAAACACAGAGAACAGCAATTGTAATCTTCCTCCAGTGTTGCTGCCTCTTTAATGATGTTTCTGAGTTGACAGGTGTCAACTCTGACAAATGCATCTTTAATTTGGTTCATGAGCCTTGATGTCTCATTTATATGTATGGTTTGGTTTAGAGTAGATTTAGTTTGTAACCCATATTTCACTACAAGATTTTGGAAAGTGCAGAAAAGTGGGTGTGGGGAGCAGGAAAAAGGACATTGAGGATATGGAAAGAATATTAAGGGAGTGCTCTATGTTTCACACATTAAGGCTTCTTAATGTGTGAAATGTATGTAGTTGTCTCTAATATATATTTGAAATTCTTTTTGTTTTTGCCCTTTTTGTCATAAAAAGCCCTTTTCTTTTCAGAAAAACAGGAAATATGTTTGCACCTTATTTCTAAAAATAAGGTGCAAACTGGAATTTTTTATATGAGGCTAATATACCCTTGACTAGGTCAATAATTGATAAGAAAACTGATTTTGAATCTCTATTACTTTTTGAGATATCATTTTTATTGCAAATCCAGACGTTCTTTGCCTATTGGTGCCGAAACGGTACCCCACATAAAAGTGTAATAAAATGTGAAAAATTTATATTTTTTAAAGCTTTTTTCACATCAGATCTTTGCAAGAACTTCAGACCTTAGCATATATGTAGTTTTTTTAATATACATTTGAATTTGTTTGTGTTTTTGCCCTATTTCTCATAAAAAGTCTTATTCTTTTCAGATGAGAAAAACAGGAAATATGCATTA
>JBBBVT010000020.1:9623116-9635804 GCA_037177035.1 Craterocephalus eyresii | reverse complement strand
ATGTGTGCCATGGACAGAAACGCAGAGGTGGCAGTGGAAAATGCCGCTGCAGGTTTCTTTTTAAAATAACGAAGCTTCGACTATTAATTTGGTTGTCGACAATTAAAATAGTCGACATAATCGTGACTAGTCGACTAATTGTGGCAGCCCTAGTAAACCGGGCAGAGAAGTTGATGGGAGGGCTCCAGAGGAGTGTTCGCAAATTTCCTTGTTGCAGTGATGTAGAAAGCTGTTTCCATATTGACACATTTAAGGCATAATTGATTAGTTTCAGATGTACAAGCTTATGCCCAAATATGTCCCTGGTCAAGATTATTCAAATTTCCTCGTTAAAGGAACGAGATGTTTTTTTTTTTTCTCTTTTAATTTTAAAATCATAAATAAGAAAGCAAACCTTTTTAAATTCTCTAAAGTTTTACATTTTGGGATATAATAAAAAAGAGTCATGTGGTCTTCATAGGGCAATAAATGAAGTAAAAGTAACCTCAGACGCATAACTGCGTATGTGGTTGTCCTTGGTCTAGGTCGAAACTAGATGTATTAGCAGTGTTAATCAACATGTATCAAGATTTGATTACATCAAATCTTTTTGTTCACAGGTTCGCTGGCAAGTCAACCACCTATAATTGCTGCCTCGATTCTCCCTACCCCAGCAGCATTTTCAAACATTGGTGCTCCAGTTGCTTCCATTTCTGCAGCTCCTGCTGCTTCTTCCTCCACTGCTCCATTCAGTATCATCTCTACAGCTCCTGTGTCATCATCCTCATCAGCCTTTACTTTTTCAATCCCAACTACCTGCCCTGGTACCTCTACTCCTCCAGCTTTCTCTCTGGGGGGATCTGCAGTGTTTGGCTCAGGATCTTCAGGCTTCTCTTTTGCCTCAAAGCCTCCCTCTGACACTCCCACTGCACCTTCAGCATTTTCTTTTAATACAACTTCCATCAAACCTCAAGGGGTGTTAGCACCAGCTTCAACACCACAGAGCATTGCCACAGCCTCACCATCTACAGTCAAACTAAATCTAAATGAGAGGTACTAAGCTGTTATATTTTTTATTTTGACTGAGTTTTATTAATCTAAATACAAATGCATGCAAATAATTTTCCTTGTCTTAAGATTTTCAGCTGTGGAAACGGCAGCACCAGCTTTTTCCTTTAAGTCGTCGCTGCCCAAATCTGCCGTTTCCAGTTCTAGTACTTCGACTGCACCTTCACTTTTAGCCACCAAGCCACCAGCTGTTTTAGGTAAGGAACTCCGCCACGAACGGTGTTATATTTGGGAAACTTAGTCACACAGCTCATGGTATGATCTGGTTCTCTATCAATGTTAATTGTTTCTCAGCTCCAATGCGCCCTGTTCAGACCAGTACGCCTACCACAGTTGTCCATAAACCTGCTCCTGCTGCTCAAACACGTGTCCAAACTCCACAGGTATTGCCTGTTTGATGTTAAGTAATGTCACTGTTCTGACAAAAATATGGTTATATGTTTGTCCAAAACAATTTTAATTGGGTTCAACGAGAAGTTCCATTAAACAGGAATTAGTACAGTTTAACATTTAAAAAAAAATGTTACCATGAAAAATTCATGTGGGTAAAGGTGATTGTATTAAATTGGCTACATTGCATCACATTTTGGAACATACATTTATTATACTGAAATAAATATTCACTTCTCTATCAACTTTTGTTAAGCCCAATTAATGATGGACTGTTTCCATGGTGGAAAATAATTGAAATGGTAAGAGAAGTAGACGTGTATTATATGTGTTATATGTATTGTATATTAAGCACAGATGCAGTAGATTAAAAATAGAAAAATATATAAAGAAGAATTTATGTATCACATGTCATTGTGTCATCACAATATTTAACTGTTTTAATGCGAAATACATATTTTCCTTATATGATTAATCATTAATCAGTAGGTATTACTTGGCTGAAAATCATTCACAGAAAAACTTGTTTGCCATCAAAACAGAAACTGAATTTCTAGTCACCTCTTTTCTGCCCCTGTTTTGGCTTTATGTTCTGGATTGTTTTCTATTCAGAGGTCCGGCACACGTCAAGGCCAAGTTTCTTTTTTTTTTCTGAAGAATGCACAATTTTTACTTAAGAATCTTAATTCAAGCCTTTTCCCGTGAAACCTTTTACCACAACACAGATGTTTGGGCCATACTTTAATAGAAAGCAAAACAAGAAGTATTACCATCCCATCATCCTGCTCGATTAGAATTGCATTCTTTGGGTTCCTCATTTCTGTTCATTCATCAAATGAAAACATGAAGAGAAACTTGGTCTTGGAAAGCACTGGACCTTCCACCAAAAACATAAAAAAGTAAATACTTGTGTGTTTTGAATATTTTTTTCAATTCTTGTTGCAGGCAGCTGTCAGTGTAAAGGCCCTGGAGAAACAGCTTCAACAAAAGAAAGACGCTGATCCCATTATGTCTGGCATTTTGGAGGAGGTTAGAGATATTGTATTTATGCTGGAATTTCACATAGCGTTCATAGTTATAAATACAAGCTAAGCTGAATTTAAGCTATTTTTTTAACATTCAATCTTCTTTAATTAAAGATGTATTGTCTTCTACATGAAGAAAGGATGCCCCATATATGACATTAAAAAAAACGTAAACTTTTTGAGCTTTAAATATTTTATGTACATGCGCTCAGGAGGATGAATGTAGATTGAATGAAATAATGAACTACTCCAGTGTTTCCGTAACACCACAGCAAATAAAATCAGCCATGCCTTCAGATTGTTCTTTTTTAGATGTAACAAATGTAAATATATTCCATAAATGGATCTATGTAAATATAAAGTCAACATTGGAGCACATTTACAGACTTATTAGAGTGTGAAATTCAGGAAGCAGCTACTGTTGTATTTACCAAGAGCTTAGAAAGGACTTGAAAAACTTGCAGATGTTATTGGAAGATTTCCAATATTTAATGGAACTTATTAAAGAATTAAACTGCCATGTGGCGCGCACACTGTGTTCAAATGTGGTGCACACAGTGTTCAGATGTTTGATGATTAAGCATACCTGTGGTTGTCCATCAGATTGCTCATTTCCAGAAGGAGTTAGATGACCTGAAAGCACGTGGTGCAAAAGCTGACTTTAAGATTGGGGCCAATGAAGAGATGAAGGAGTTGAGGAAAGAGTCAGAGGATCTCCACATTTTCACCCTGGAGATTAAAGAAACTACAGAGGTAAGACCACTCTTAAAAAGCAAGAATGTTAAAGGCAGACCTACATCGGCGAACAGACAAATCATAACCCCCACAAGTGGCTCTAACCCACAATAAGGTGATCTTGGAATGACAAATCACTGCTAGTCTTTAGTGTTGTGATAGTAAAACCACAAGTCCTATTTGTCCTTGAGACATTTTTGATCATTTTTATTATTTTTTGGGGTTGTATTAAAACCGAAGCATGCAGTATGTGGCCTGAATATCGTATTCAAAGTGTTATACCATGTATGAAGTGATTTATAGTCACAATTATAGTCAGATTGCTGAAACATTGTTTGAACAACTGCCTGTAATGTAGAGGACGACAATACCTAAAAGATCACTTTCTTTAACATAACGGTTTTGTTTTATTATATTAGATTCTAATAACTAGGTTACCAAACCTGTTCAATATGCTAATCAAACCTTTTTTTCCCCCTCTGATTTGAAGTCACTCCATGGGGACATTGGTACACTGAAGACCACCTTGCTGGAGGGCTTTGCTGGGGCAGAGGAGGCGAAGATACAGAGTGAGCTGAGCAAAGACAGAAGTTACAGGCAGTTGTTGTACAAAAGACCTTTGGATCCACGTAGCGCGGAACAACTCAAGGTAAGAAATGAAAGGTGACTCAAGCAGATTTTAAAAGAATGATTAAAAAATGACCTGCAAGTTTATTATACATTTTCTTTTATTTGTTTTCTCTGTTTGTTTGTTTTTGTTTTTATCAGGAGATTCGCAAGCTGTACCAATATGTCACATTTGCTGTAGAGGATGTTAACGATGTCTTGGATGTGGAATGGGAGAAACATCTTGAAAAGAGGAAAAAGCAGAAGTGAGTCTTAAAGAATTGCATGTCTGGAGTCGGTTATTATTCGAAGTACTGCCATCTGCTGGTTATCTATCTACAAACCAGTGTTATCTGAGAATCTCCATATCAAGTGTTGTAAAGTCAGATTCAATTAATTTCTTCTGAAAGTGGTAGATCAATAGTACCAATCATATTGATTTGATATATAGATCAAACTTATAAAAATCAACTATATCAATAAAGTTCTAGTTAAAGTTTCTTTTGTAATTTTTGGATGTCATCTCCAAATGCTCACTATCTGCCAATGTCCAATATTTTTGGTAGGGTCCCCTTTTAAGGCAGTGCTAACAGTCATATTGATCCTGGGCATCGCTTCAGATCCCATTGAAGTCTTCCTGTACTTCCTGCGCCATTTTCAGCAGCTTGATTAAATCATTGGGGCAGTCGCATGGTTTCAAAGAATTGGGGCCTAGTTTGTTTTTTGGTCACTTGATATTTAGAAAAACAATTTAGGCCTTGGTGTGGACTTCATTTGGATACGCCCCCTAAGCTTGAGGCAGGCTTTGGAGCTTCTGCTTCAGACCTTACATCATTACCTGCAGCTGAAGTTTCTGGTTAGGACAGTATTGTATAGTGTACATTGCATATAATTTACATCTCTTCCTCACAGACACATGGTGGTACCTGGGCGAGAGGGTCTCTTCACTACACTTTCCAACAACCTGCACATCATCAACCAGCAGAAGAACAGATTGGACCAGTTGGTTCAGAAGCTCACATCACTGCGCCTCTATAGCAAAGCACCTGCTCATACAATAAACCAAAGTACTACAAGAGCAGCGACAGCTAAGTAAGGACTTGTTGAAAGGGAACATTGTGATTTAAAAAAAAAAAAAAAGCCATGTAAACTAACTTATCTGCAATTCTTTTAGTTTGGAAAATGAGCTTGAGAGTTTAAAGGACTCACTCATGAAAGCTAAGCTGGATTCTACTTCTCCAAAGTCTAAATCTCCAGGTATTTATTGTCGGATATATTTATATTAAATTACAAAATATATTGCATTCGTGAAGTTTGTCATTCTAACACGTGATATTTCTACAGCAGTCAAGATATCTCCAGCTAAGCAGTCACAACTGCGAAACTTCCTCTCAAAAGGACAGATGCCTCCTGTTCGCTCAACTGCACCAGGTACCTGAAATGATTTAAAGTTTAAACTATGTCGTCGCTTAGTCATCTATACTTAAATTAGATCTGCAAATCTAGTTGTTTATTGTCAAGTAAAGCATTCATAAATAAAGTCTGACACTTGTATATGAAAGTAAAAATGTTTATAAAATCTATGCAAAATTTATCTTAATTGTAATATTTTGATCATTCGGATATCTTTATTTTATTTCTCTTCCAGCCAACTTGTCTCGCTCGGCCTTTCTTTCACCCAAATATTATGAAGACCTGGATGATGCAAGCTCAACGTCCTCCCTTTCTCAGTCCCTTGACCCTCACCCGCCTCTGTTGGAGCTGGAAGAAGAGGAACTCCAGCCACTTCAGCTCCCACCCGTGTCTGCCTTGGCTCCAGCACTGACTACTCCCCGCCACCCTACAGTGGTGAGGACCCCATCTGTCCAGCCAGGCTTTGGAGCAATCCAGTCCACTCCTCTAACAAAAATGGCCTCTGTACCGGGTCTGGGCTCTTTACTTAGCCCTATTGTTAGCCCAGGTAAGTAAAGCATACCTGCTTCTCATATGGAGATCCTCAAAGGCAAAGTGAGGCTTTATTTTATGTTTGATTTGATACCTAGTTCAGCTTCTCAACTCTTGAAAATGACTTTTTTTTTTCATAAAGTTTTCTTAATATTATATCTTAATATTTCAGTTCCAACCAATAAAATCAACCTCAGCGGTGCAGACAGCACTGCACTTGCCACAAAGACGGTGAAGCATGGAGCTCCACCAACAGAGAGAGCTATACCTGTCACCATCT
The DNA here is from genome assembly GCA_037177035.1 of Craterocephalus eyresii. Classification (NCBI taxonomy): domain Eukaryota; kingdom Metazoa; phylum Chordata; class Actinopteri; order Atheriniformes; family Atherinidae; genus Craterocephalus; species Craterocephalus eyresii. The sequence goes on along the minus strand of JBBBVT010000020.1, from coordinate 9,629,777 downwards.
CCGCTCAGCAGGCTGCAGCTTGTGCTGCTCTGCGTAGACAAATTGCCAATCAGAAGACAGGTAAGAAGACTATGTCAAAGTAAATACTAAAAAATCTTTTATTACCTAGCTTTCATGATTTTTACTTTTGTAATTTGCATGAAGGAAGCTTCTTGTTCAGAAGTGCATTGATATACCCCATTTTAACCACCAGAGGGAGACATAGACTCTGAAGTTGCTAAGTGTGTTACACCTTTGCTTCCTTTCATTTAAGACATAACTTTTTTAAAATCATCATGAGATTCCCATATTTAAGATGCCAACTTTCAGATCTAATTTGTTTTTGTGTCTTTTTACTCATTTGTTCTAATACATATTTCTTGTTTTTTCTCATAAACTTCTGTTTGCATTCCAGCTGTTGTCAGTGCTTCATTGACAGAGTCCACCTTGAAAACTGTCCCCCAAGTAGTCAATGTTCAGGAGCTTAAAGACAAAGGGTCAACTGTGCCTATCATCAGGTAAAACCTGAAATGACATGACCTCCTTGAAATTTAATCTGAAGAAAAAGTTTTTTTCCTGCTTATAAACATGACTTGTATAGTCTCCCCATACGAGTCAGAACCTTAACCACTGTTCTAATATTTTGTCTGAATTAATATTTTTTTCATTAATGCAGACTTTGAGCAAAAACTATGGACATGTACATCATTTGTTTTGATCACAATTCTCTTTGGCTGATCAATTAATTTTCTGTCAAATTAAAAGTAAATCCTCCAACATCATCATGTCAAAATCTTTCTTAGTTTTTCTTTTTCAAAGTATAATAAAAACAAACTAGTGATCAGAGCATTTAGTATTTTATCTTGTATCTGAGTGCAACTTTTTTAGGTATTTTAAATCATGACCCCATTTGTTTCAGATTTAAACAGTTCAGTCTCAGACAAGGCCAAAGTAAAGAGCGAGAAGGCATATTTCTGTTTCTGTCACAAACATATCTTAACACAAACATCTAATTTTAGTAATTCCGCACTTCCTCCTTTGTTGACTTTTCCCAGCTCTTCAGTGCCAGATCCCACTCAGGCATTTGCAACAGTTTCTACCAACCACGTTAAGCGAGTGAGTATTAGCCATTCTTCACTTCCCTTCTTGTATAGCATCTGTCTGTGTGGCTTTCACCTATTTGACACTTTTTTTTTTTACTGTGCTTTCAAAATCCCCCCAAATAAAGGGCTTTGATCCATTTCTAGCTGTTTGCGTGCCACAGCTTAAAACTCTAAATCAACTTTCTTCCGTGTTATTGCAGCTTTTCAAAACTTTAACAATTAGTGTGCCAAAAGCTGCAGACTGCTGACAGTTGCATGTAAAGACAGAGCCTTAACTTCATGGGTGAGAAATGTCTCAGGTCTCTCCCATGTTGATGCTACAAATAACAGTTGGCTGATAGGGGAACTCCTCATTCAAATCTTGTCCTTGTACAGGTCCAAAAACCCTTTCAATAGGAGCAACAAAATTTTGTGATCTAATATATGCAGACACGGACACTTTTCTTTTGTTTTTCTCTAAATCTACTTTAATATTCGCTCTGCATTTAAGCTGTAACCTTTTGTATTTTCAAAGAAGCCTGAATATATTCTTTAAGCTTGCACAAATGTTTGTTATTCCCTAAAATTGAGATATAACTATTAATCTCTGCAGAATACTACCCCAGGTATCCAAAAGGTGGCCACTGAAAGTACACCCCTCCCACAAATGGGTTTTGTCTTTGGTAAGTATTGTATGATTTACTCGAGTATATACAGTATCCAAGAAAAGTGTGGGTTTTAAAGATTAGTACAAAGGTAATTCTGAACTACTCATTGGCTGAAGTAATGTACAAGTTAGATCTGGTTACTCATTAACAATTTACGGTCCAGTCCACAACTCGTAATTATTGGCTATAAGTGTTTAAAATCTAAATTTGTGACACATTAATTAATTTCATAAACATTTTTGTCCTTAAGGTCAGCCATCCAAAACAGATGTTTCTGCGATTCCCGCCAGCTCAGGGGAGCAAAACACCAGTAAAAGTTTCTCTTTTGCTGCTGGGTGAGTCAAAGAATTTGATATTTATTTTAAATATTCTGCAATTACACAATCTTTACAATGACTTTGTATAGTATAAAGACTAGAAGCAATAAATAATTATTTAATCATCTTGCTTCTTGGGGCATGCATAGTTTAAACCTGTAATGTTTCTTTTTTTGCAATTTTGCTTGATCAGAAGTTGTAGGAAGAGCTGGGGAAATGTGTTGCTAGGTTTTTTACTTTTCCCATGATCTACTTTTTTCATCCTGATATCAACAGTGGTTCTACCTCAGCCCACATCTCCTTAATCTAAGAGCAGTTTGTTTAGATTAAAAGAAGTTTCACTGCTTCAATTTCCCAAATATAACGATAATGAAGATAGTTAAATCAATGATTTTGACTTTATTAAAAAAGAAGGAAATTGTCTCTTCTTATTTGTTGTTACATTGTGACTTTAATGGTTGCCCTTGTAGGTCAACAAGCTTCAATTTTTCATCAGTCACTCAAGGAGCTGGAATGTCACAAGGTAAAAACCCAGAACATCTTGATATAAAAATACAATTATGAGATTGTTTTACATGCTCGTTTAATTTATTTTCACCTTTTATCTCTCCAGTGAAAGATGTGAATAAATTCTCCTTTAGTGGAAATGGAAAGCCAGTGTTTGGCCAGACTGTAGAGGATTCCTTCTCCCTTACCCCGAAGTCCACCTCCTCTGCTTTTGCCTCCGGGTCTCCCACTTTACCTCAAAATACATCAGGCGAAGCAGCCAAGCCCACCTCCACCACCAGCACCACTGCTTTTACAACAGATCCACAGCCTCCAAAAACGGTTGGAGGAGAGACACTGGGTAGTTTCTCTGGACTACGTGTTGGTCATGGAGAAGAGGCGAAAGATTCTGCAACAAAACCTGCTTCTGCATTTACTTTTGGGGACTCGGGGCTCGGTATAAGCAAGGGAGCACCACAGTTTAGCTTTGGTGCAGGTCTCCAAAGGTCTGCTGAAGATTCAATAACAGCAGACTTGTCTAAGGGGGCAACATCAGGCAGCTTGTTCAAGCCCCCTGATTCAAACACGAAACCAGCCTTTACCGTTGCCCCATTCGGCTCAGCTGCCTCAGCTTTGCCCACATCTTTCAGTAGTCTGCTTGCTGCTTCTTCAGAGCCACTACAGGAGCCAAAAGCTTCCACATCACCTTCAGAATCCACACCACCCCCTGAAAAAGAACCTCCTACCACTCAGCCTGCAGTGGAAAGCACCAGTGTTGCTGTAGTGCCTGAGCCTGCAGTTGAAGTAGCCACCACAGATATCACAGCAACCACATCAACACCTGCTGCACCAGCACCCTCGCCTCCTTCAGTCACAACTGCTCCTTCTTCAGACCCTCCTCCCACCACCACTGCACAGGTTGAAACAACCCCTCCAGCACCAACCAGTGTTCCCTCCACAGTAGGAGCCACCTCTGACCCTTCAGCTACTGCTCCTGCGCCCGTGCCAACTTCAACTGTTAGCACTGGCGCTTCCACATCTGTCTCGACGGCGGTCCCTGCAGCATTTCAGGCACCCACTTCTGAAAAACCAGGGTCTATATTTACACAGTCTACTCCTGCAACAACAGACAGCAGTTCTGTTGGAGTCACACCAGTTATCAACACGATGGCTCCTGCAGCCACCACTCTCACCGCTGCAGTTGTAAACAGTGCATCAACAACAGCCCCCAACGCTGTGTTTGGGCAACCTTCTGCCCCTCCTGCATCGTCTGCTCCAGCATCCACAGGATTTGGCTCATCTGGCTTTGGTACATCCACTGGAGCTAGTTTTGGCAAATCCATGTTTGGTCAGATGAGTGGATTCGGCCAGCCAGCCAGCAACGCAGGAACATCTGGCGGCTTTTCGTTTGCCCAGTCCTCATTTGGAGCAAGTTCTAGTAGTGCGACGACTGGAGGAGGAGGTCTTTTTGGTTCTTCTACTGCTACAAATGCAAGTTCCTTCTCTTTTGGCACGAGCAGTGCCAACACAGCCAGCAGCACTGGCTCTGGGCTGTTCGGACAAAGTACAGCCCCAACATTTGGCCAGAGCTCTGGATTTGGGCAAGGATCTGTGTTTGGAAGTAACACCACCACATCCTCATCTTCAGGATTTAGCTTTGGACAGCCATCAGGTGAGTGCAAGTTTAATGAGTTTAGTAATTACTTCCCTCCCTTTATTTGGCCCCATTTGCTGTTTTGGACCACATCTAATATCCTTTCAAAATATCCTTTTTGTATTTTTCAAAAAACATGGAATATATCTTTGTGCTGAAACATCTGGAGTTGTTCAGCCAGTTCATGTGAAACTTGTAACTATTTTCTCAAATCATAGATAAACACTTTATGGCTTTTAAAACTAGTAAAAAGTAAAATAGTAAGAGCATATTGCCCCTCAAAATGGTTTGTAGTTGGAGCTTTATGGCTACAAGTGGTTACATCCGACTGTCACATCTGCTGTCACTGAAGCTAACCCAATTTGACAATCTATAAATTACTTTATGTCTCTAAGGACGGCGTGCAGGACAGGATATGTGAACGGGATGAAGTAGCTTTGATGACTCGCACATGTTGTGCTGATTGAGCCCAGATGTGACACTGCTTTAAAGGGCCTCATCTTTCAGCTGAGAGGACACCTGTTTTTATTTATAATACACTGTCAGCCTGAGTGAGTAGTAGAGAGGGAGTAGTCCCATTCCCAAACATTCTCTGAATTCCCAAAGCAGTCTGGGAATGTTGTGTCCATGTGAACAGCTGATGTCCGTGTATTAGTTCAGCATTCAGAAACAGATAGTCATTCCTGTAACCAGATCTGATCGGGAGGGGGGGGCTTCCAAGTTTCCAGGCGGCTCATTCTTTTTTATGATATAGGGGAAAGAATTGGAAGCTGTATAGGGAATATCTGGGATTAATCCAGATCTCAATCGTTTTCCGTCTTTCATCACAGGATTCGGCTGCTCTTCCGCCACTCCTGTGTTTGGCCAACAATCTTCCACTGGGAGCGTTTTTGGACAGGTATTTACTCTTTTGAGTGATAGAGCAACCCATAAATGGCTTTTTCTTGTAATGAGAGGGATTGTTGTTTTTTTCTTTTTGTGTGACTAATATTTCTTCACCAGCAGCAGCCGTCAACTGGTGGGAGTCTGTTTGGTTCAAGTGCAGCCAACACAGCAGGCTCATCCTCAGGTGGAGTATTCTTCAGTGGCCTGGGAGGAAAACCAAGTGAAGATGCTGCCAACAAGAACCCATTTGGCCCGACTGTGTCCCCCGGAGGGTTTGGGCAGCCCACTCAGACTGGTGTGTTTACATATTCTATTAAAGAGTTTGCATGTAATTTAGTAACAAATCGCATAGCCTTTAAAAATTATTTAATTTTTCGTTTTTCTTCTTAAGGGTCCACCAGTCTTTTTGGGAATAGTGGCGCCAAGACCTTCGGTTTTGGTCAGTCTTCTTTTGGCGAGCAGAAGGCCAGTGGAACGTTCAGCACTGGAGCAGGGAGCGTAGCGTCTCAGGGGTTTGGCTCCTTTTCTACTCCTTCCAAATCAGGTAGATGGTGCTTCCATCCCTATTTCTTTTTTTACTTTTAAGAAAAAAGAAAGCTGTAAAAACTCTCCTATGTTGCAATTTACTGTTAGCTTTTTATGAGGTATTTCAACCTGCAGAAATTTAGACTGGATTTTTTTTTACATACACTGTTATATTCAGCTGGTTGTATGTAATAGAAATGGATGTTTTGTGTGATGGGGTTTGGTTTGTTTGGCTTTTTAAAAAAATTATTTTTCGATTGCTTTTTTATCCCACATTGTATGAGGGCTCCTATAGATGATAGCTGCTGGTGTTGAGTGTTTCTTTAAAGTCATAATATCAATGTGCAATGCCTTTTTGTTCTAATATGTCCAAATGTCAAATGGCCCTTTTCATTTTAGTCCAGTGACTTTGACCGTAGTAGTGTGACTGCTTGTAGGTTCTTCGACTTCTCAAGTGGCTCCTGAGCTCATGGTTTATTGTATTAAGTTTAACAATAATTAAGTGAAAACTTTTCAACCCTGCCCTCTTGTGTGTCATTGCGTCTTTGGCATCTCACAGTTAACAATCATCGAATTGCAGTTGCATGAGATACTCTTGATGATGCACGCTTGTCAAAATTCTCTTCATTCACTTTGAAAACAGCTGAGAGAAAGTAACAGTGGTGTCATATGTCGGCATTGTATTCCTGATTTAAGTAGAATTGGCTTCCTGACTAAAGGATTGGATGCCCTTTTAATACTGTCATCTCATTGCTCATTTGTCCTCTGCTGTGCAACATGTGCATTAAATGCAACCTTTTTTACGCAGATGCTCTGAAGTCCACTACATTAAAAAAAACAGACAAGTTTGACTTCTTTGTCCTTAAACAATATGTCATGTCTTACAACTACTGCAAAAGTTACAATCTGTGCACAGTCATGCTGTGTTTGGGTCTGTTGATTTGTTCTGCTGTAACCTGGGGCTCAGTCTGCCTTGTAAGAGTTAAAACGGCTCTATGCAGCATTATCATCGTCATACAGCAGCTTGGAAGTAAGTATTTTGCTTGACTGACCTGTTCTGATGAA
>JBBBVT010000020.1:9608924-9622976 GCA_037177035.1 Craterocephalus eyresii | reverse complement strand
ACCGTAAGATGCCTCTGTTTACAACATTCTTCTTCGTCTGTCGCCTAGTTTCTCGCTCTGGAGCTCCCCCTACAGCTCTGGGGTGCGCACTGCATGGTAAACATACCCAGACTTGCATTGATCCGCTTTAAGGTTTACTGCCAAGTTTCTAAATATTTTAGATCGCCTGTGTTATTTTTTTAGAATTCTGCTGACATGTCCACCAAGCTTTATAATGTCCCAATATTTATTTGTGTCAGTCAGCTGTCAGAGCACATATGCAACAACTGGTCATGTTGCATTTCAGTGCTGGTTAATGTGAAATGGTAAATATTACCCGGCTGCAAAGTGATGAGCTTTTTCCCTACCTGTTAAACACCAACCCTTTTGGGTCTTTTTTTTCCTTTTTCACCATTCTTGATGATGAGTATTTACTTTCATCCAAACTGTTAGTCAGCTCTGCTGGGATATTGGAGCTGTTCGGCACACTGATGCCCTATCAGTGGCCTATGTAAGGGGACTGTAATCTTGTTACATTAGCACAATCAATTATTTACTGGGGCATGCTGCTAGCCAGGCTGTAATTTCAGCACACTCGTTCTCTTATGCTTTGAATTTGTGTGAAGTGTTCGTCCTCTATAAAAGCTGTCAATGTGAGCTGATCCTGAATGATGTGCCATAAACTGTAAGGCATAACAGTCTAAACTGTTGTATTAAAACTCAGACGTTTGCTGTTGGAAAGTAAACTGTAAGAAAATCTTGTTTAAGTACTCACTCTTTAAACATATTTACTTGTGTACAGAAGCTGCTGCACATCTTACCATCTCTTTTTTTCTTGGCAAATGCTACTTGATTACCACCCAACACCCCCAATGTTTCCACTCTGTGTTCTTAAGAAGTCGTTGGGTTTTTTGTCTTTTCTGCAGGTGGTTTTGGTAGTGCGCCACTGTTTGGAAGTCCCCCTTCTTTTGGTGGTTCCCCAGCATTTGGCACTGGAGCTTCATTTGGTTCAAGTCCTTCTTTCAGCAATCCCATGGGCTCCTCAGCTGGTAAAGTGTTTGGAGAAGGAACAGCAGCTTCCAACATGGGAGGATTTGGGTAAGACTCTTGACTGTTTAGTTAAAAATTTGTGGGAAAAGGATGAGTTTAAAAAATACAAAACCTTTTTTTCTGCACTTGGGAAGAATCTATTTGGGTATCTAAAAGCAGTTCCAACCCACAAACTCAGAAAAGGAAAATTGTATCAGAAATAGGGCTGGGCAATAAATCAATTTTATCGATAAATCGAATTTGCTATTAATGAGGATTCAATTTTTTGAAAATCGAGATTTTCTTAGCCGGAAATTTTTTGCCGACATTGCTTTCCCTCACCTGTACAACTGTATGCTTTAAAGTTATGTTTTCATTGTTTACAGTGGCAGGGCCTGCCATCTTGTTTTACAAGTTTGTTTCACAACTTAAAATATCTGCACTTTGAATTTAGGTCAAGTTCCTGAATGAGTGATTGAAAGAAAATCATGTTTTTCCCATAAAATCTAATATTTGTGATCTGTTTTAAAGAAAAAGACAGGAAGATTAAATAAAATCAAAAATCGGATTTGGTTTTAAAAAATCTGAGATTTTATTTTTTGGCCATATCGCCCAGCCCTAATCAGAAATTATGACTTTCAAGGAGCTGTTAAGATTTGCTGTGTGAGATTTATGCCCCTTTACAGACTTATCCAACCCCTTATTTAGTTTATCTTCCCATCTTCAACTGCAGATGATGCTGCATCCACTTTACCTCAGAAGTTGAAAGTTGAAACTTTTGTGCTTTGCCATTAGCTATCATTTCATCATTAGTTATATAATTTGCTCTTAACATTAGAAATAAATGAGTTCGTATTACTCTGCCAGTACGTTATTTATTTTTTTATACGATAACAAGAAACTCTGACATTTATCTTGCCATATTGAGTTCTTTTTTCCAGTTGGACATTGTAAATTCTTGTTTCCAAGTTGACTGCACCATCATAGGACTGGTAATTACTGGCAAAAAAAACAAAATCAAACATCAGTGGTAAAATTGGCCAAATAACATAAGCAACACTTCTTGATATAAGTCGCTGGAAACTTAAACAGAAGAATGAAGTAGAGCTGATTTGACAGTATTATGACGGCCTTTTTCTGTAGTGTTATTAACTGGACAGCAGTCATTATGTTGGACTGGTTATATGACTCTATACAAGGTTCTGGATAAAACAGGGATCCATTTCCTATAAACTGTCCATAGTCAATAAGTCAAGTCAATATAAAGAAGATGTCAAGTATTTGGATTTAGAATTGCCAGTTGGAATGTTTTTTGCTATCAGTTTGACATGTGGTCTTCTTCCTGTCTGCTCTCTCATGCCATAATAACATGCTCATACTGCATAGAAGAGCTCTATAAAAAGAGACAGACCCAGAAGCCTGAGGGTAAAGTGGAGTCCTGGTTCACCCCACACCCATAAAATGAATTTTGAATACAAATTTAAATAAAATAAAAAGGACCTCAGTGTCTTTTTAATTTATTTAAATAGATGTAACTTTATATTTATGCAAGGCATATATTAAAGTCTAAATATCTTCTCATCATAAGTCATCTTCAATCATCATCTTCTCTAAAATTCAAGGTGTAAATTAGCAAATACTTATGAAACACAACTGAAATGTAACATAGCCATCTTCTAGATAAACTCTCTTTACATTTTAGTCATTTCATTGTCGAAGTTAAAATCCAGACATGTCGGTGTCATCAAGCTATTCATGCAGCACAGAGAGAGGAACAGCAGGATGTTGCCTCAAGCATGGAGCAGCATTTTTGGAAATCAGAACATCTGTGTGCTCACCAGCGCAACGCAGAAAGCAAATGACAGGCTGCATTCACCAAACTGTGAAACACTCCATTAATATTATTGTACTGGGATAAATTCACCACCTATGGCTATGGAATTAAAGATTGATTTATTGACTTGTGCATTAATGTTTATTCTCAGCATACCACCATTATTGCTTTCTATAATTTTAGCTCTTTTTGCTGCAATTACTTTAAACACGTGTGACTATGTTATCAAGTTATATATTGTTTTTTAAATGTATATTTTATTTTATCCCTCTTTTTTTTTAGATCATTTCAATTTGATCATAAAACAGGAGCCCTTGGTTTGATAAGACATAATTCTCAATGGATTAAAGTCCTGAAAATTTATGTCGAAGTAGATTAATTGTACAGCTTTTCCTCAGCTACAATGCACTGATATTAGTCTACTGTGTATATTAAATTGCTGGTTGGGTTGTTCTTAAACACCCTTGTGAGTGAATTTCAGATTTTAAACTGCAGGAAATTTAGTATTTAATCTCGTCCTCCCCCTTGTCATTTCCATTCTAATATTTTTGTCAGCCCTGTCAACCCTACGATGTGTCCACCATCTGAATAGGCTTTGATAGGAGTAAGCATGGCTGCAAGCCTAAAACTATGGATCTCTGTGCAGAAGTAGATTATTCCTCTCAGATAATCTCACTCTGGGGTCATGCTGGCTGCAGATTAAACTGGCCTGCTCTCTCTATCTCTCTGTGTTTTGCTTATGCTGTCTTTTCTCTTGGGAGTCAGTGGGTGGTGGGTCCTGTAGAAAGGGATTAAATCCAGTTTAAATCCCAGCCTGTAAATCCCACATTCAAAAACACCAAGTCTATCTGCAATCTTTTCCTCCTTTACATGTTTATTTGGATGTGGGGAAAAAAGGACATCATTTTTTTGCTCATGTGTCTCATTTTTCCATAAAGATGACAGAATTAAAACACAGATCCCAGCGTAATGGATTAAAGTTTTCATATATTAAGTTAAAATTAATCTGGGTTTTTTTTCCCAGTTAAAGATTTCGTTTCAATCATAACACACCTTTCATGACGGCCTCTGTTTTTAGGTTTGCCTCACCCCCCAGTGCTCCCTCGTTTGGCACTTTAGCCAATCAGAATCCTCCATCATTTGGGGGATTGGCCCAGCAGGGTACTGGGTTTGGAAGTCAGCCCAGCAGTTTCTCAGGTTTTGGACAACAACCACAATCAGGAGCAGGAGGTGAGAGAACTACTTCAGTTACAAATGATTACCCCCTAGCTCATCATCTTTAGTTGCCAATAAGTTTAGTGCAATACAGTCAGTGGCTGAAGAGGAGTCAGGTAATCATTCCTGCACCATCTGGGCAGTTTCTGATGTTAAACAATGTTTTGCTTAACTGATTCTTTTGTTTCTGTTCTTTGAAAACAGTAAAGGCATTTTGATATTCTGTGTTGCTCATTTATTTCATTTCATTTTCTCAAGAAATTTACTAAATTGTAGAAATGGTTCCTTTTTAGAGGTAAATAGTGATTTATCAGCTTTAGACCTCCACCAACTTGCACTCTGCATCCCCTCTGTATGTTTGACATGACATGCATACTTGCCCTCAGTGAGTTGACTTGGCATCTTCGCCCAGTTATTACTGTGTGATAGCTTTTTCCCCCTTCAGTTCTGCACTCTTCAGTAGATTTGTCTATTGGTCAAATTCAGATATGAAATGTAAATTTATACTTTTTGTCATTGTTTGTCATATTTCAACAGACATGGGGGTTTTATTGATGTTATCATTCAATTTGTCAGTTTTCCCTTTTTTCTAGGCTTCTCTGGAAACACCTTTGGGTCTACAAACCAGTAAGTGCGTACAATATGTTCCATCTTAATTTCATGTTTGCTGTGTCCACCGATGAGTAGATGAGCACACATCTCTGTGTGGCAGCAGGGCCTGTGGGGGGTTAAACTCTGCTGAAGCTCATGTCTTTTCTTCCACCACAGTGCTCCCTATAGAACCTCTGATTTAATATACCACCTCATTTAACCTCATTTATGTAATCCTCTTCTTAATTTTTTCTCTTATCTTCAGTCAGACTCAGCTCCCTCATTTGGCTGAAGTATTATACAGTGAATATTTACTGTCTGGAACACTGAATAAATTCATGACATAGTAGATCACGTTTAAAAAGATGATAGAATAAATACTGCATTGTGAATACACTGTACCTTTTTTAGTGTGTGGTGAAGCTTATCAGTTCTCACTCACCAAATTTGCTTCTTTTTCCTACGCTCATTCTGATTACATGTGAGACATGGCAGCCAATGTTAACCACGGTGTGTTCAAGTGGAATGCATCTGTGCAGGAGTGTGTGTAAAACAGGCATAGCTAATTGGTGGACATATTCATGTGCCGTTAATTCTTCCTTTACTCATGTTATGCTTTCTCTCAGTATAAATATTTATACTAACTATGATCTTTTCACACGTTAACCAGTAAACAATTTAAGAATGACTGCCGGGTCTAAAGATTTGTTGCTTATCACATTTTTTGAAGAATTTTAACTTTTCACAAAACACAGTGGGAAAGAAATTAAGAAGAAATGCAGAACTAAAACTAATGTACCTGATATCCAGTTGAGTAAAGTTAAATTTACTTATGTTAATCATTGCAGCTAAAAGTGGCTGGAAACAAAAATATAAGATTACTACTGTTGCTTTTATTTATCATTGTTGGCTTTTATTAATGACCTAATTGTATTACCTAACATGTAATCAACATTCAATCAAAAAATTAACATTTTCTGTTTTTATTTTGCACATTAAGGATATAAAAACTTAATCCTTGTAAACATGTTTACCATTAACTAGTTTAAAAATAAAAACTGCCTCAGTCTGTCCACATGAGCATTTTATCTCTAAGAAATAGTCCATATACTTGCACACCTGGATCACATGAATATTAACTTTCTCTATACATAGAATGGTTTGGATTTTTTGTAAAAAACATTTTTCTCTGACAACAGCAGCTGATAAAACTCAGTCAGGAATCTAATGTACGTTTTTGTCATTTGCGTGAAAAAGCTTAAGTTTCTGCCTCTCATCTGTCTTTGGCTGTAAAGTGTGTTTGTCTTTAAAGAGAAAATAAATATTCCTATTTTATGAAACTCAACATCTGTCTCTGCTTTTCCTTCTTTTTTTTCCAGATCCAGTTCTCAGTCATTTGGTGGTTGGAGAAGTTGATTATAACAAACCTCGATGAACTACTGCAGATGCTACGGAGATTGTTCTACCTACTTACAAGTTCTTTGTTTTTCACCGTGGGAGGAGGAATAAACTGAGTTTCGCTTAAAGGATGAATAAAGTGAAGTAGAAAATGTATTTACAGCTATTTTCAATGCAAAAGAAAAAAAGAGAAAAGCAATTCTTCCAAGCAGATTTTAGAGTGCAGTTATTTGCCTACATACCTTTTAAAAGCAAAGTAACATTACCATTTTATGTGATCTTTCTAAATATCTTTAGACATAATAGGTTTAATGATTTTAGTTGTATTGGAAAATTAACTAAGATTGTAAAGACCTGCCGCATGAATCGCCATACTCAGTCTTGTTGACACAGTTTGATAATATAGTTTCTGTATTTTAAAACATGCAGATGTAAGTTGATGCAGTTGTTTTAAACTTTGTTTACAGTGTGGGTTTGTGTTAAGGTTAATCCCAGAAGCTGTCATTACAGCCTTCAACAAATGCGTATGTCCTTTAAAGAAGGTTTTGCTATTTTAAAAAATCATATTTTTTGCGGAGAATGAAAAGAATTGTCTTTTTCAAATTACTTTCTCTGTAATGCCTTTCTTTGATGGATATTTTTTTACATAGAAAAACTAGAATTAAATATTTCTCAAATTATTTGAATGTCTGTTATTTTAGGCACTTGATCAGCAACAGTTATGACTGTTGACCTATCATTTTTATCCTTTACACATCTTGGAATAGAGTATCTCAAGTAGGAAGATGTTTGTAGCTTACAGTGAATGTATACCATGTTAAAATCATTGTGTTTTGACTTTACAGTGGTGTAAAATGGTTAAAAGTGAAGGTGTCACAAATAATGCTTACAGCTGCATACATTCAACTCAGATTTTTGTTATGCTCAAATTTTCCACTTTGGAATCATCTTTTGGTGAACTTCTGTGAATTTTCTATTCATTGAAGTTAAAAGTCCAGTAAAGTCCAATAAATTTTATTAGGAGGGGTTCAGAAAATTGACCAACAAGCTTTTCTGTTTTAATGTGTGGTGGCATGCAGAGCAGAGCAGCAGCATACCACAGCTCATGCATGATCAGAGTACAGCAATTAATGCTAAATCCTTTAAATGCAGCTCATTCCTACATCTTCGGTAAGAAGTGAATCCACTTACATGTGAGGCCTGTATCCAAGGCACTATGTGGCATGTGGCCACTGGCAGTACAAATTACATTTACAGCTTGTGGCTATGGAGCATGTCACTGTCACTCTGTCAGCCTTTATCTTGTTTCTCTTGGTAAACGGATGGCAAAGGTCCTGGCTGCTTTGAAGTGGCTTAGGAATGTCAGGGTCATGTGACTTGTAATAGACATCTGCTAAAATACTAAAATCCACATTTGGAACGTTAACTGTGCCGCTGGATTCCCGTTGAAAGATGAACCAACCAAAATATTTTAGATTTTATACTTTTGTCTCAAGAGGGGTAGTGGGAGCATCACCTACCCAGTAATGTGAATTCAGCAAAAAATCTATTTCAAATCTTGGGTAAAGATTTTACAATTGGATACATTGATGGATTACCAAGGCAAACGGACAGAGCCCAATGTCTGTAAAGCTTTCAGCCAAAGCGGATAAGCTTATGAGATTTTCAGCACCCACTCCGAAACTGCCCCCAGTGAAAGAATTAAAAGTAGAGTGCTTTGTGTTATTGTATTCATTTTATGTTATCATAGATTAAACATAAAGATGCAGAGGTTGTGCTACTTCGTCATGTTACTGTTCCCGGTAATTTAAAAAAGTTCAAAGTCTCAAACACTGAGGTTGGCAGCTGTCTGAATGGAATCCAGATAAAAATAGTTTTCTCCAAACCAAACACCCAGCCCTCCAACTGCACCCTCATTCTCTGTTTACTCCCATCCCCACCCTGATGGTCTGATGATTAGCTGCTCTTGAGTGCATCCTGCTTTTTGGCCATTCATTTTCTCTTTATATGCCACTACTCCACAGTGTGTTCATCTTGTTGGCCTCAAGATATTTCTCTTCTGCATAGAAGGCTGTGTTTACTCAACCATCAATCATACTGTACACGCTGTAGCAGCCAGGCTGTTCAGGTCACATCATAGTGTGAGATCTTATGCTGAGCATTGGTGAATGCCAGTGTCTGTGGAGAAGATACACAGTTGACATTAACTGGTAATTTCATCTGCATGGATAATCCAAATCTGATAATCCACTGAAAATAAGCACTTCTGATTTCAGTGTACCCAGTAAGTTGTGCTTGTTTGCTACTGCAATGTGGATCGCTTATTTTAAGGCCTCAATATACATTATATTTGCAGCATTCTGGATCTGGTCTCTGGGACGGCAACCTAGATTTCCATCTCCCAACCAAATTTGCCAGTCCTTTGCGCGAAATCCCATGGTCTTAAGATCCCAGGTCTCCTGTAGGGACATGCCAAAATACATCCCCAGGGATGCGTCCAGGGGGCTTCCTAAACGAATGCCCAAGCCATTTGATGCAGAGCAGCAGCTCTAATCTAAGGCATTCCTGGATGGCCGAGCTCCTCACTGTCTCTAAGGGAGAACCCAGCCGCCTTGTGAAGGAAACTAATTAGGCTGCTTGTATGTGCGGTCTTGTTCTTTAAGTCACTACCCATAGCTCATTACCATAGGAAAGTGTAGCAACATTGATCCAGAGCTTCGCTTTTACTCTTCACCATGACAGACTGATCGATAGTCCACATTACTACTGATTTGCCTTTCGATCTCTCACGTGACTCAGACATATTTAAAGTCCTCCACTTTGGGCAGGACTCGAAGAGGACACTACCTCAGGTTTGGAGGCGGTGATTCTCCATCCAACTGCTTCTTACCTGCTGCAAACATCTCCAGCAAATGCTGGAGATCAAGGCCCGATGAAGCCAATGGAACCACGTCATCTGTAAAAATAGAGACCCAGTCCTGAGGCCACCAAACCAGATCTTGTACAACTCCTCGGCTGTGCCTAGAAATTCTCTTACTCTGCTTCCTCGTTGGAAGACATGGTGGTGGGATTGATGAGGTCTTGGAAATATTCCATTGATCAGCCTACAACATCCTCAGTCCAGGTCAGAAACCCCCAACGTCACTGTTCATGGTGTTGAAGGAGCATTGCTTTTCCATCCTTTGATATCAGATGACGAACAACAAGCTTCTCAAATCCGTTTTTAGTTTAATTTAATTTGCATCTCAGAACAACTCCCGTGCCAAAGTTTTTTGTCTCAGGAACTCTCAAAGAATCACTCCCAATTTAGCCTGCAGATACTTGTCAACTCCCTCCAGAGTCCTGCAAACTAAAATGGCTTGATAGGACTCTGTCAGATTGACTGCATTCTTTACAGCCAGTGTCCACCAACAAGTGGGGTTAACTCCATGACGGCACAGCTCCGGCTGGCTGCATTAACAATGCGGGCGCAGAACACAGTTCACTTAAACTAAGTGTACCCTGCCTCAGACTGGACATAGTTGATTTTCTGCCAGTGGTGGGCTTTGAAGGTCTTTCTGACTATGCTAGATGCTCCCAGAAGACTTTCACAACATGTTTGGGCCAGCTAGGCTTGACCAACATCACTCACCATATATGCCCAGTTGCACCAAGGTGGTGATCAGTTGGCAGCTCCACCTCTTTCCTCATGCGAGTGTCCATGACATGCGGCTGCAAATGCCTGAAAGTCTTGGTGCAAGTGCACATATTGACACCGTTATGCCAGGACATGGTTTTTGTTATGAACAATCCATGACAGAGAGAAGTCCAAAAACAAAACACCACTCATATTCAGATTAGGGGGCCCATTCCCTCCCAATCACACTACCCTGCCATCCACCGCGGTAAACCCCAACCAATCGGCGCCAAGCCAAGGGGCAATGAGTATGCAGACACCTGTTCAGTGCCTCTCAGCAGAAGCAACTCCAGAATGGAAGAGGGTACAACCCTTCTCAAGGACACTGATTCCAGAGTCCAAGCTGTGCACTGAGTGAGTCCAACACCGTATTTCTAACAAGAACTGCTCAACCTTGTGCACCACGGCTCCTTCCCCGCTAGAAAGGTCATGTTCCATGTCCATAGAACCTTTGGCTGCTTTTTAACTTACACTACAATGCTTGACTTCTGTGGTCTTTCGAGCAGGTGGTGAGTACACAGCAGGGTCAAGTCCGCTTATGAAACACCATGTTCCTATAGTAGCCCTTGGTGTGTTCATGGGTCAAAAGCAGTTTATACTGTGTGTGTCAGGTCAGGGTCGGATGGAGTGTGGACTTGTATACTTGTTTATACTTATATGTGGTTGTAGTTTCTTTTCCGGATCTGAAGGTGGCAGTAGGGTTGGTATAGGCTGGTAAAATCAACAGAGTATTTATATTAGGCAATTAACAACAAATAGCCTAGCTGAAGAGACCAACACACTGCATCAAATCTTGTCTTTTATCCCCCATTCTGAGCATATCTGAGCCAACTGTGGAAATAAAACATTTTTATGAAGTAGTGGGAGTGGATAGCCTTTGGACGCAGGCGACCCAGGTTCGAATCCAGGATGCGGCTGCACCTAGGTGATCCAGCCTGACCAAGTTCCTTAACCCCTATTGCTCCCCAGGCGCTGCAAAAAGTAGCTGCCCACTGCTCTCTGGACATGTACTTATTTTTTCATTGTTCTCCAGAGATGGGTTAATATGCAGAAGTTTGAATTTCCCTTAGGGATTAATATACTATAGTCCAACTATAGAATTTATCAAAAAGGCAAGTTTTATGCCTGATCTTGAAGCTAGAAGGGATGTCTGCCTACTGAACCAAACCTGGGAGTTTTTTCAATGGTTCACTTCAGTTCTGGAAACATGTTCACAATCTGACCAGTAACAAAAGAGTACTTCAATGTTTCTGAATTCACATAGCTGGGATGCACATCGGGTTCAAAGAAGTGCGCATTGAGCCCATGGGAATTAAAGCATAATCAAACTGACACAAATGTTGTGCAAGTAAAACCCAGATTTAAGTCTGATCCATTCTTCACTTTTTCTGTCTGTCCCAAAAAAAAACTAAGTGATCTGATTGGTTTATCTCGAAATCTCAAGCTAAGGTCTTCAAATCATATGCATGAATTTATGAGTAATGTCACAACTGTTTTATGTAATGTGTATGTTTGATGTTCATTTGGATAACTCCTTGAAAACCTAAACTTTACAAATGCCAACACTACGTTAAAATTCTATATATTTCCTTATTTGTCAGGGTAGAATAAGTAGGATAGTCTGATGGAAAAGGAAACTGATTAGCATTGGCATGCTATACCGGTTTCGACAGAGAGGGAAATTAGACCTGGAAATGATTTTTTTAAGTTCCACTTTTTGAATGTCACTAAGGAAACGTGTAAGTGTATGCATGTTTGCCTTTTTGCTGTTCAAAAGGAACCCAAGAAAGCTGGCTAGAAAATAAAACAATTGAAATTTCCATAAATATAATAGTAGAAGTTTTTATTAGATTAAAAAGAAAGCTTCACAGGAGACTGTAAATTCTTTTTTTTCTTTGTTTATTGTTTGTGCCAGTATTTTCAATTAAGTTTTATGTTAAGAAACAACAGTCACTTTGCATTTCATAATTCAATCCTAAATGCCAAGAATATATCTTTGAATAAATTAACATTGAAGCCATTAGTTCCATCCTTAACCTCACACATTTTAATTACTTACTTGCCTTAGCTCCTCTTCATTTGCCAGCTCTCACTTTGTCTTTAACTCACTTACAAATTAAGCGGGACGCTTATCTTGATACTTTTAGAAATGTATACTGAACAGCTTAATCTCAGCCCAATTTTATTCTGTCTTCAAAGTGCTCATACAAAGCACACTTCCTCTGCAGGAGATGTTGTTTATGTGTGATACAACAAAAACAGGTGCATGCAACAGCAATTTCAGCACTTGGCTACTTTGCCAGTGAATGGATTACTGAGAATGGGCTTAAAGACTTATCTAATAGAAATTACAGTGGATGCTAGGCATTACTTCTGATGTCAGGGGGTTGATTTCAGCATAGATCTACACAGTGTTGCTGAGGTTTTTGGAGAAAGCCCAAAAGGCATAAATAAAAAACATGAGAAATGTGTTATGGTAACATTTCCTTTTCCTAGTATTTATTTTTAAAGTTTTTACTTGCTGAAACTAATATAGCATGATTGCTTTAGTTTTTATCAATCTATTTTGCAGCATATTCTTTAGTTTGCTCATTATTTCATCAGTATCCCCTGTAGGAGTTTTTCAAACTGAGCTCTTGATTTAGTCAACACTTGAAATACCAATGATCTTATTGGTGAATCAAGAACTTTTACACTTTTTATGACAGAAGTGTCTTGTAAATTTAGTTTTAATCTTCTTAGAATAAATTAGCGATATCCCAGTTATTCTATTCTTTTTTTACATATAATAAAGAAAATTTTCAACTGTTATGATGAGTCATTTTAAACTATTACTGAGATTTTTACTATTTTACCGAATGTTTTCTGCTCCGACAAGATGCCAACTTAATAGCCTATTGCGTTTTTTGTCTTGATGTGTTAATTATGCATAAAATAGTGTTACTGTGTAAAGCACACACATTTACATGATTGTTTGCAGTATGTGAATAGTTGTTTTTTGTTGCTGCATGTATTCAAAGTATAGTTCAACAGCAGCTTTTATTTATCACATAGATTACACATCTATGCATTTCTTTCCACTATGGAGGTTCTGCATGTTGTATAGCTCTGTTATATCTCCAATCATTACAATCAACTCTTGCAGACCATACTAAAATAAGTCAGTAATGGGTTTAGCTGAAATCAAAATTCCCCTCATTTAGTCATGCTCTCATCCCACAGGATCCTTCTACCTTTTGTTTGGCTCCTTCAGAATGTACGGTTGTTGAGACAGAAATAAAGTTACTCTTGAATAAAAGATCTGACCCTTATATTTCATAAATGTGAATGTACATTTTCAAAATAGCTCATTATAGACTAGGGTTGGATGAGGAGTTTAACATCTCTCAAACTAGTTAAGCTTCTACTTGTGTAAAGGATCTAGATGGTTTCCCTCAGGATCTGCCTGTGATGGCTGGGTTTATTACAAAAGCCTTGGCAGAGCGTGGGAGGTGTGCGATCCAACTCCATCACATGCTGTAATTACACAGATGGCAGTTAAAGGTTGCTGGTGAGTACCCCTGTACCAGCTTGTGGGATGTTTGGCACTTAATGGCCATCGCTAAATAAAATGGAAAATGACATTTTTCTGTATGCTAATCAGTTATTGTCCTTATCCAGGGCGGACAGTGTGGTGGAAAATCAACAGCCCAGATGTAGATGTTTGAATATTCTTCTCTTATAAAACTGCAGGGTTTGCAATGAGAGTGGCAGCCTGAAGATTTACCTGCTTTGTCGGAGCTTTTCATTTAAATAAAAGTTACATAATATTCTCTGGATGGCACCTACAGGCGCAGCAAAGTCTTAAAGCCTTTGAGGGTATTATAAAGTTTTAAATTTGATTTGCAGAAGTCTCCCCCGGCTTTAATGTCACTTGTACGAATGTTCATCTATCCAATTGCACTCTGGAGATGTGAGACTGAAAGTAGGAGTGCTTTTGCTTTTTAGTCAGGATCATTGGTGTCTTTTTACTTCCTCTGGCAAAAGTAACTAATTTATTCTTAATTATCATCTGTCAGTTTAGACAGAACTTAGTGCTCTATGTGGAAGTCTTAGATCACTGTAATTAAACTGCAGAAACCCTGTGTCTAACACTGGTTTATCCAGCTGAGAGAAATTCAGATTCCAGATTTTGCAAATGTCTGGTGATGTTAACCCTCCTGTTGTCCTCATTTTCTGTTTACACCCCATGTCCTCCGGGTCAAAATGACCCATCTTCACTAAACCCCCAAAATAAGCAGCTTAATTGAAATTTAAACACCAAATTTCATCTTGCTTGAAGAAACAACTT
>JBBBVT010000020.1:9585189-9598223 GCA_037177035.1 Craterocephalus eyresii | reverse complement strand
TAGTATTTAAACTTTCTCAACTTATGACCTTTCTCATCTATATGATTTTGTGTCATGGCAGATTTTAGAGGCCTTCATCCAAACTTGAAGAAAAAGTAAAAGGAGCTGGCAGTACTCACATCCCTTTGTCGCCGTATGTATTGAAGAACTCCATGTGGTTACACGCTTGGATCCACCCAATGGTCCACGTCTCTTTAGCCGCCACGGGCGGTACCAGGATTCGGGCATTGGCTCGGAAGTGCGGGGTCCGGTAGCGCAGGACAACGCTGGAAGCCTCGTCGATGCTGGTGGGGTTGGAGTCGATGGAAGTGTTCAGCTCCAGGACGATGACACTGTCTCGGAAACTCTTGGGCTTACACCTGATACTCTGGATGCAGCCCATTGCATTAAATTGCAACACAATCCACAACAACGTCCAGAGGTCTGGAGGAGAAGAAAGACGCATGGAAACGGCAAGAGAATCACCACTGGATCCACATCATGCTCCCTCCCCCACACAAAAAATGTTTACCAACACAAAACGTGTTTTCATAAAGTGCAGACGGTCTCATTGGGGGGAAAGCCATGCATCTTTAATGGAAACTTGTCAAAGAGAAAGACGAGACATCTTTGCAGCATGTAGCATAAGGCTACTTTCCGGTGCCTTAATCGCAACTCAACAAGTCCAGCTCAGGTATTGCTACTAGAACTTTTCCAGTGTATTGACTGATGCTTTCATTTTGTCACGTTAAAGGTGTGCTGGGAGGTAAAAGGAAATATTTAGCATAGACAACTGGCAACATGTGGCATTCACTTGAAAGGTGAGGTTCGGGTTGATTATGGACTAAATAATTAACAAAAGAAGGCTACTACTCTTACATGTTGGAGTCAGATTCCCTTTTGTGTAACTCTTTGTCACCCAATTTGATCCCTGAACTGTTTATGGACCAATGGCGGACAAATTTGGTCCAACTGATGACAGGATCATAAATGTGATGGGCTTTATAAATGATCAATGGCGGGCTCCTCAGAGGTGACTGTGGAGCACGCTAAGAATATAAATTGATTTAAATAGCCTGCATTCCTCATAAAAACAAATTAAAAAAACAACAACAATTATTTAAGAGCGTTATATATCCCAGCCAACGTTTGCGGATTAAGGGTTCGTGCAGTGTAATTACATGAGTTGTGATCTATTTTAAGCTGATAAGAATGTCATGCAAAAAGAAGTCTACCTATAAAATAATAAACTGGAAAGTCTCCAGTGTCTTCAGCTGGGTGAAATCCCGGAGAAATTCAGAGCCAGCGGGGGCTCTCACAGCTCTTCGGTCCGAGGTATCCGTTATCCCCTCCACACTCACTCCCGTTATCTCTCCCCCCCCCGGAGCTGCGGTGGAAATCACCGTCCCATGGAGAGAGGAGGCATTTCCACGCGCGCTAGTCGAGTTTGAGACGGAGCACTGCAACATCCAAAGGACACCAACTTCTGCGCCCATTTCACCTGGTCCATTCTTCAATTTAAAAAAAAACACAACAACCAAAAAACAAAAACAAAAAACCCAACAACCAATGTCCGAAATAAAACGCGAAGAAATGTTGAGTTTAAAAAATGCCAGCTGTCATATACTTCCAGCAAGCCGACAGCGGCGGTCCTCTGAGATGTGATGCAGCTCTGCTCGAATTCCTGCACAGGCTGTCAGCTACGTCCTCGTCTCATCGCGTGCAGCGGCAGGTTCACCACGTTACGTATTGGTCTGTCGAAGCTGCCTGGGCAGCAGCTTTATAAGCATCTCCATGACGACACTTTCACTCTGATGCGCAAGCATGCTGGGAAATGTAGTCATTAAGACTGACTGACGTTGCTAATTAGTTATCACAAGTAAGATCACAAGGAAGACTATTAGCGCAAGTAAAAATTAGCTGATAGGGCCTATTATCTGATAGCCTACCGAAACTCCTAACAGACATAAAAACAACAACGTTTACATGCTTAATACTTAAACGCACAGTGCCTAATTTGCTCACATCACTTTCAGTGCAACAAAGACTAAACAAAACAAAAAAAGGACCGTTTTAAAAACGGCTGAACCAACTACAGCATTGCATACGGATTCGCCGAATAAAAATACAACATTTCGCAGTCGGTTGCAAGAACAAATAAAAAATTGTAAAAATAATCACGTTGAGGTTATTGCCTTGGCTAAATGAATAGTAGTCTAATAATTATATGCCTAATGATAGGCATATCAGTAGCCAATTATGATCAAAATAAATGTCAGGATAACATACACAAAACCATCAACTCTGAATATTTTACTCTCCTAAAAGGACCCAGCGCCTTGTGCATTTATTAACATAGGCCTGAAGGATTGCTAACACAGTGAAAACCCTCCCCCCTTGTGTCTGTGTTGTGAATCTCTAGGCTGTCTGTTTAAGCACCTTGGAGAACTCCTCTCCACGGCAGGGCGCACCGCACTCCCTGAATCTGACTGTGCGTAAACAACGTCAAATCCGCACGGAAGCACTGTTTATCGCACTAACACGGCTGCCATATGCTCATCTTTCTCATCTTCTTGTTGATGGTTTTGTCTTACTGCAAACCTTATCGGGTTTTGCTGCATCGAAAAACCATCGCTTATGCTTTGTGGGTGTTAGAAGTGTGATGGAGCCTGCGTGGAAGATCTAAAAAGATGCAGGGGGAGGTTATCTTCATCCCTTGGTAGGTAAGATTCCAACAGCATGTCTTGTACAGGCTATTTCTTGTAGTTTACATTTTACTGTAAGATTTTATTTCCACAGTAATACGCAGGGAAGTTTTGGTGGCGTAACAAAATGGTCATGTTGTTATTTTATCCCCATGCTGTAGATCGTTTGATACGGGATTGGCTGGAAGCAGATGTCATTCAATAGGCTACACTGTGCCTGTCTGTGGTATAAACAGCATGTGCATCGCACATTCCTCAGGCTCTAAATATATCTATTAGGGCCACAGAAGGGAGAGGACTGGTGTCGGGAGTTTATTCTGGGACATTTCACTATCGTGGTGGACTTGCACTACTTGAATTATCTTCTACAGATTGTCAATCGGTTATTGTACCATCTAAGTAGAACTCGGCCCTATCCAAACATGCCCTCGACTTACAATGCGAGATCCAGGGCCCGCGAGAGAAACAGCGTCCTGAGTAGACCGGAGTTCATGTCCCTCAACCAGCCCCTCCGCGGAGGAGGCGGTGGCGGACCCTCAGAGAGCCGTGGTAGGTCAAAGCGACCGGGTCAAATCAAGCAGCAAACAAGCCAGCAGAGTGAAGAACCTACCGACAGCGGCAGCAAGGACAGGAGAGAGTCCGCCAAAATGCCAGAGGAAGACTGTATGCAGCTGAACCCTTCCTTCAAGGGAATAGCCATGAACTCCCTCCTCGCCATTGACATCTGTCTGTCCAAGCGCATGGGGGTGTGTGCCTACACGTCGTCCTCCTGGGGAGGCTGCCGCTCCATGGTCGCCCTGTTGGCGCTCACGGGGCACGGTATCACGTGGATCATTGGCACTATCGTGTGTCTCACACGGAGTAACACTCTGGCTGGACAAGAGGTGCTGGTGAACCTGCTGCTTGGTAAATGCCACATCACACTTACACTCAGCACCTCTCCACTGTGAACCACACAGCACTCTAAATCCGCCTACATGACATTTGATGAGGGATTCTGATGTACATTCTCATGTTGTCACTCAAGTTGCATCATTGCTTCTGCCTCATCCTTCAATTTTTAGCTTATAAAAGCCCTAAAATTGTAAACAGTCATTTCTGTCACAAGTCACGTGTATGGTATTTAGAAGTTGTAATCTGTTAGCATGTTTAAAACAAGATCTTTAAAACGGCTCTAAATCGCAAAGCTGCTTTACTGAAGTTCATCAAACAATCAGATAATGGTTTATGATAGTTATAAAACGTCAACATTAGCAGGCCTAGTTTTTATGACAGATCTGTCCCCAATAAACACAGGGTGCAATTTTAATTAAAACAATGCAAAAATGTAAGATATGATTATTTTAAATTTGATGCAACAAATGTCAGAGTAGCCTACTTTAATGGTGGAATAAAAAGTTAGAGGACATTGGAGCAGATATGACTATGTATAAAAAACAAAGAGCATCCCAGAGTGGCAGACGTTTTGGAGAGACAATTCGTTATTGATCATGTCAATACCAGATAGAGCGAAGTCTGTCTGCAAATTAAGGGCAAGACTAATATTAATTAGAATTTAAAAAATACACATTGAATACTGTCATGAAAACCACTTGATGGGTTCAGGAAAACTTTCAAAAATGTTACATGTGGACATAATTTTGTTGTTACATTATTGCAAGTTTGACCCCATCCATGTAAACAAGATGCACAAACTTCACCTTCTCTGGATCAGAGCTTGACATGCATGCCATATGCCTTAATAATCTGTATGCCATGCCAAGACAGTGAAAAAGCCATTTCTGCTGAGCAGTAGCTACGCATTGGAAACACATGTGCTGTCTCACATAATACACCTTCCACAGACAAGGTCTTGTTTCTTTCAGCAAGGTAGCATCAAATCACCAGTGAACATATGACAATAGCATGGTTCTGTTGTTAAAGAACATGGATGCTAAACTGGCCTGACCTCAGTTCAGATAGAGTTTAGGCTACTTTCTAAACTGCAGTAGTCAGTCTCCTCTTTTTGCAGCTCAGTGTCACAGAAGTTAAGGAAGTTGTCATGAAATGTAATCTTTTGCTTTATTTATGATACAGCCCAGCGTATTGGGCCTTATCTTATAATGTAGACTGACAAGAGTAAATAACATAAAATTAGCAGAATATAGGAATCCACCCTACTGTATCTGGTGAAAATGTTACAAAAGGCTTAAAAAGTGAAAAATCCATCAACTGGAGGCTGGAAGAGTTTGGTGCTGGTAACTGTCCAGCAGAAGACTCAAGCTTTGTGTGCATCAGACCCAGAACTTACTGTATAGCTATCAGGTGCTCATTTTACATTAATACTTCATTCTTGTCTTTAGGTTAGATTTGGGCATTAAAAAGTACAAGATTATGAAAACAATTTGGCTTAAAGCAGACAACAAACATCAGTCAATCAATCATTTGATTGATTCACTGGTTGGGAAATACTCTAACAATATTTTGTTTTTTCTGTTTTTTGCCTTGTGTGGCATTACACAGCAATTACTCAGAACCTAAGGAAATGACAAAAGCTGGTTTACTGTGTTTGTTTGTTTCTTCTTTTTTTTCTTCAGCACATTCATTTCTGTAATCCACACAGCACATTTGTTGTGCAGCATAGAAAGAATTCAGATTGTTCCGATTTATTGGGGCACATTTGTGCTTTCTCACGTGCACTGGTACACACACTCTCATAATCTCAACTCAAAATACAGATTATTCACCAAAAAGTAATACAAATCTACTGGCTGCAGCCACGTCGGGCACTAATTGGAAGCCTGTAAATCTGTGGATTTGGGACACTGTAGCATTGTGTTTGGGTTATTGTTTGGTCTCAGATGCTTGTTCATTATTGGCTGGTTTAGGATCATTTATTGTCTTCTGTGGTCTGTCAGGGGAAAATCCACAAACACTTAACAGTTGATGGAGAATTAATATATGATGCTGACTGAAAATATGTTTTGTTTTCATCAGTCGGGAGAGTAATGGACCATGACTTGTTTTCTGCAGTGCAGTTATGTGACCACATGCAGTTTACTATGCAGTGTTTTGACATCAGTGAATGTGTCATGGTCTGTGGGGTTTGAATTATGTTTTTACAATGTGATCCGTTTAGTTTCTGGGTTTTCGTTGTCAGGGTCCCTTGTATTTTTCCTGTATTGTTTTGTCCAAAGTTTAAAGGGAATATATAGCTTTTGTCCATGTCAAGCGGGCCCTTCAGATAACATCACACTTATACCCATGTGCAGATCAGTTTACTTGAACAGTTGTGCTTTGTTGTGCAGCCAGTTTTGGTATTTTTTGGTCTGAGAATAAAATATCACCTCATCATCTATAAAAAAAAATCCAAAAGCTAACAGTGAATGTAAAAAAGGCTGTGCTACAGTTTAGTCAAATAAAAATGCTTTTGCTATTTCTAAGGGTGCATTCAAACACGGGTATCAGGGGGATTTGGTTTGCAGGGAATTATGAAAATATTTGTACCTTTTTTTTTTGGCTCTTTTTTGACACAGTATTTTATTTGGACCCTGTCAAGCAGCTAAAGTAGCTGTGGTTCCCCAAAATAACCACCGACCAACAAGAAAAAATAAGAAAATCCTGCTCATTGATTGGCCAGTACGGAAAACGTCTCTTTCAAAAACTAAATTAATTCAATTCAATGTAAGAAAAAATAAATCAACATTGCAGTCGTTATTTGTTGAAGATGCATCTTTAGTGCTGGTGATTCCCAATGGACCTGCCAGGACAAACAGAGTCCTCTGTGATGCTTTAGTCTGCTGCAGGGCATCACAAACAGACTTGTGCTTACAGCTGATAATATGATAAATCGCTGCTGGTTCGCCTCCTGTCACAGCAATTCTGAGATGTGACAGCCTGATGCAGAAGCCCCAGCTGTCTCTCCTTACATCTCGCCAGCATCTTTATCTTTTTCACTTTTCACAAACATGCCCCATTTTTTCTTTGCTTTGTACTTCTTGTAGGGCAGTAGGGCAATAGAACCAGCCCATCAGACAACCCACATGAACCCTATTATGCAGGATGCATCATACATTTGTGCTCCCTGGTAGATACAAGAAGACTGAACTACTATCATTTTGACATGTCACACAGTAATACATTTTAAATACACATAGTTACGTTTTTAGATTTTGTTAAAGGGCTAAAAAAGACTTCAGACTAAAAAAATGAAACTTTTTCCACATTTTGTGTTGGATCGGGTTTTCAGGGGTTGAGTTTATAAAGATGGAAGACTTCTGTAAATGCCATGGAGCTATAAAAGGTCTCTACAAATCTCTGACATGTGGACCCAAATCAAGTTTTACATAGTATTGTTTGTCAAACGGGTTATTCTTGGTCACTAAGATATCTATTTACTAATGTTGTTTTCACTCACAATGTAAAACATAATGTTCCTTATGCTGATTCTGTTTTGTTTAACTCTATATTTACTTACATCTCAGTTAGAAGTATTGCAGATATTTTTAACAGGTCTTTGTTAACATTCTTTCAGCACACACCCAGAAAATCCTCAGATAGCAGGAAAGCTGAAAAAAAATTACTAGCAGTATATCAATGTTCAAAATAAAGCAGAATGATTTAAAAAAAAGAAAAATTCCAGAAAATTTCAACAATTCAGACAGCAAGAATCAAGAAGTCTTTATTGTCATTATGCATTTAAATAAAATCTATTTCACTAAAGTTAAATACACAGCATGAAAATTTAATTAAAAACACGACATACCGTAGCTGAATTGCTGAATTAAAATCACACATTAGGAAAAAACACTTGGAAGGACAATAATTAGAAAAGACTGTGCAAATATATGCAGTCCAGCTGTGCAATGAACCATGCAGTGTGCAATGAAGCAAATGGTGCAATCTTAGACCATGAGAAAATACTCAGGGGGAAGTAAGTGAGTCTGTATGTGTGTTGGACTGATGGTGGCGAGACAGATTTCACAGCTTTGGGAAAGAAAGCTGTGTCTCAATCTGCTCATCCTTGCCCGTATGTTTCTGTATCTCTTCTTTGAAGAAACAGGCACAAACTCCTGGCTTCTCCTGTCCTCTGCTGTGCTTTTCCCATACCACACAGTCATGCCCAGACAGAGGACGCTCTCTATTGTGGCCCAATAGAAGTTAGCGAACAGATGAGAGGGGAGTCCAGCCCTCTTCAGCTTCCTGAGAAAGAAAGGCCTCTGTTGTGCTTTCTTTACCAGTGGTGATGAGCGCAAAGACCAGGTGCTTCTGATGTTATGTGGCTTCAGGGAACTTGAATCCAAATAACATCAGTAGGACAATCTTCTCGATCTTCAGGTTTTCAGGATCAGGATCGATCTTCACAAGTTTTAAACAGGAAAGATTGTCTGTTGCGCAGTGTGTGGGACAGTGTCAGTCCATTACCTTTAAAATGTCAATTTTCAAAAGACAATATGATTTAATTTGATATTTAAAAAATGAATATTATATTTTCAAACTTGCCATAATTTAATATCATTTAAATCAGGTAAACACCTAAATACAAACTGAATTCTGTTAGAACCCTGTTAAATAGTAATTGAAAAGGAATAAACTGTATTTTTTAGGATTACATTTTGCTTTCTGCTGCGCCAGCTATCCGAATATACACTGATTATTTTTCACTATCTACTGTTGATGTATTGTTTTATTAACTACTCCTTTTCTTTTTTTTTCCCTCTTGATTTTTATGGTAGCCCTCATCCTTGATGTCATGACAGTAGCTGGAGTCCAGAGACTGGTGAAGCGAAGAGGACCCTGGGAGATGATGCCAGGCTTCCTGGACTGCGTCGCCATGGACGTGTACTCCTTCCCTGCTGCCCACGCCAGTCGGGCCGCCATGGTCTCCAAGTTCCTGCTGTCTCATCTGGTTCTGGCTGTGCCGCTTCGCATCCTGCTGGTGCTGTGGGCCTTCCTGGTGGGCATGTCCCGGGTGCTTCTGGGGAAACACCACCTAACAGATATGGTGTGTGGCTTCGCGCTGGGCATGCTCCACTTCAGCTTGATGGAGACGGTGTGGCTCTCGTCAAGCACCTGTCAGACTATTATTTCCATAAGCACGCTTAGCTGGAGCCCATTTTTCTAAGCTTTTGATACGCGGCTCTGCGAGGCTCATTTGATACTCCAGCCTTGCAGTATTGAGAACTTGACCGTCTTTAAGTTGTTTTCACATGAGTCAGACTGTGAACACAGACACACTGAGGTTTTGATGCAGTTGCAAACTTGCATGCATTACGCAACACAGGAAGGTCCTAGCACCCTTACAAGAATTTTATGCAGCTTCACAAATTTTAGCATCACATGATCCTCTACTTCCTCTTGAGTCTACATGCTTAATTCAGTCCAGGGTTGCAGGGGGGCTGAAGGCTATATTTCTGCTGCCATTAGGGGAGAAGTGGCTTATTTACATCGCAGGGCCTAAAAAGAGACAAGACAAAACCATGCATGCGGTCACATGCCTCTGCAGCTACGTTTCAGCTAGTAGCTAAAGAATGAAACTGCAATATCTCCTTAAAGTGTACATGATGGATTAAAGTTTGCTCTTTTTAAGAGTTTTAAAATTTTAACGTCTTTCATTTTAGAACATGTAGTTCTGTTTAGCCTCCTTTTGTTTTGTCCTTATTTCACACTTCTTCATATTCTTTTATTTCTGGCTTCAAAATATTGAAACTACAACCCTGAATAGTTTGATGTCATATTGTAGTGTCTTCAAAAGTGAAGCTTGCATTGCCTGCATCATCACTATCTGACAGCGTTTGTCTTTTCTTTTTTTCTATTTTTCTAAGATTTGATATCTGCAACTTTGCCATTTTGTTGCAGCCCAATTCAACCCTTTTATTCTCAACAATCTTGCACAGGATTTTGCTTTTTTTCTGAAATGGCTGAGTATGATTCCCTTCAGTGTGCCATGTTTGTAACTATTTTCCTCCACCTCTTTGATTTCAGGCCACACTAGTTTGTAGGTTAACATTACACATTTCTTTTTTGTGAAAGTCCCCCCTAACAATTGATGCATGTGTTTATGTATATTGAGTCTAGATGGACTGTATGTGTGCATATTAGCACAGAGTAAAAATGTCTGGAAGATGATTTGGCCATTATTCATTGATTCTGAATATGGTTGTCTTCTTTTTGGACCTTTGGATCATTTTTTGGGGGGCAAAAATGTTTTCATGCGCTGATTTGGTGCAGTTGAATACAATTTTGTGTACATGAGTTGGTTTTGTTCTGTACAGGGATGTATATATGATGTTTTTACTATGTAGCTCTAAGTCATTAATAAAACCAGTAAGGAAAAATATGTCTTTTATAGATTTTTTAAAAAATAGATTATTTTGGGTGTAACACAGTGATACCACTAACAGTAAAAATGGTTTTATGGGAATAAACATTTATTTAAACAGATTTTTTAATATTTATTTATTTATTTATAGCTACATGACATTTGCTTATATCTTTTCTTTCAACCTACAGTGCCACACTTTCCAACTATCTTCAGTTGAATTTGTGAGCCAAGCAAAGATAAAAAAGAGAAGCTGAATCCTATTGAAAGCTAAACTATATACAGCAACATTGCGCAACATGTTTTGATTGCTTTAAACATCACATGGGCTGTAAGACATCACATGGTGATCAACAGTGTCAGCAAAAGCAAGTGTGGTCTGTTGAAACCCCAAGTAATGAGTAATGGGTTTAGATATTGTCTCACTTAATGCACATTTATTTTCTCTCTTTTTTTCCATCTCAGTTCTAACATTTTAATTTACTTCTATCCAGCCTATTATGACCTGTCATCAACCCAAAGGCACTCCGTCCAGAATGGAAAGTTCACGTGACATAAACCTCAAGTCTTACGTTCGAGTATCAGTCTTAATTTGATGATCATTTTTTCCTGTCCTTACATCTTTTTAGAAGTCAATAATCGTCATTATTCAAGAAACAAACGTGAATGTCTTGGTACGAATGCAGATTTTGGTGCTCTCTTCTTATCACACTAGTCCTACCAGAGGGTCTGACAGGAAACAACACCAGTGAGACTTTGCATGTTATGAAAGGGCTGAAAGCAGGAGGAACTGAAACTGCTTAAAAAAATTTTTTTGCTGTAGTTTTAGCTGGCATCATTTTATGTTCTGTAGTTTTGTTTGGAGTTAGTAATAAAAAGAAACTGATAACATTTGAAGCATTTGTTACATTTCATAAAATGAAATGCTTTGAATGGTGCCAGCAGCCTAACTAGAGGATCATGATGACTTTCACTTTAATTTCTAATATTATTAAGTTCAAACAGAAGGGTTTGTTTCCAGGGAAAATATCATAACTTGTCCTGGGACATGATCATTTCAATTTTTTTGTTTGTTTTGAAATCAAGACTTTTAGCCTTGCAAAAACCCCTTCCTAAAATATGTTTGCAAAAGCTGATTGTGCTTGTCGACTGTTTCTGCAGAGGGTTTTTCTCAATAGTGAATTACTACTTACAAATACTTTTTCAATACATAGTGTTCAACAAACACAAGTTAGATGTTATCTCTAATAAATGCTTAATGCTAATCATCAATCATGTGTTTAACCTGAAAAGTGCAATTTAATGTATTGAGTCTAAGACAGTGATGGTGTCTCTCACCTCTGCGTATGCTGTGTTGCTTTCAGTATTACTGTCCAAACAAAGATATTCTGGTGATGCATTTTCTCATGGTGAGGATAAATTAATATAGTGAGGATAAAACCCTGCTGGACAGAATTCTAAGGGAAACCTTAAAGGAGTGCACCCTCTGGAGTAAAATTGGAGAACTCCAGGAAATTGCCTGGTGTTCCCATTATGAAACTTAAAGGCGCCTCGCTCTCTTTCCAAACTGGCCTTAGGGTGGCACTTAAGGAGTCGCTGGTTGGCAGTGGTGTAGTGGTCCCTGGAGAAGTGGGTATATTTCATTTTTTTGTCCATTTAAAGAAAAGCACCCCAGAAAAAAAGTTTTAGAACCATATTACATGTAAGATGACTCTACTTACCATACCCCCCAAAATTTATCAGAAGCCTTGCTTTTTCACATTGCATGATTTCTGATACATGATCCCAAGGTCCCAAGATTTCATGTTAATGTGGCCCCTGTGATAACAAAGAGCCCTCTCACCACATTTACAGGGTTTGATGGAAAGACAGGATTCCTGGAGAAACAGACTGAATAACTGTAAGATGGAAGCAGTATAGATAAATAAATCAACAGGTGAGAATCAAACACTTTTTTCTCCTTCTTTCTTTTTTACTATTCCTTTCTTTTTCTACTTTTTCAAATATATATAAGTGTCTATGTAAGCTTGGATTATTTATCATGGCTGCCACTTACGTCCAGCTATGTATGGTCCAGAAAACGTTGTAAAGACGTACTTTCCGAAAAGGTCTTCAGAGGGGCCAGAACGGACGTTCTTAATACGTCTTTTGTGTACGTTGTTATAACGTTTTTATCGAACCTACAGAAAACGTTTTAAGAGGGGCCCGAATCAAAGTTTTTGATTCATCTTTTCTTTTTTTTGACGTCTCTATCTGAAGTTGTAACTGAGGTTGGTGGAGGACAGAAGGTGTTGGGCTGTCATTCACAGCACTTGTGTAGCATTTCTAACATCATGTGAGATGTTAGTTGATGTTTATTTAAGAGGACATTCGCCCAACTCTGCCTCTAATTGACTCACTTGTCCTCCTACCTCATTTTAACTTAACCAGTTTAACCAGATCAGGAGCATAACTCTGTGACAGCACATGCAATTTGTTTTAAGAGCTATAAGTATAATGTAAAATATTGAAATCCACTGTCAGATTTTCTGCATGACATATGCCATAAACTCATATTTACCAGTGTTTTTCAGACACTGATGTGTAGTAGCACTGTAGTTACTCCCAAGCACAGAGCGACTACTTTCAGATTCACAGCTTTCTTTCCAGTATTGTTGCTTGTTTTCCTCATCAACTCTGGCGCTGCACTCTTTGTAGTATGGGGATAAATCACAGCATAACAGATTTGTTGATATTTCCACACCTTTCTCTTAGGTTTGAGAAACCCATTCTTGTTGTGCTATTGTGTCTTGCCTGCAAATACTTCTAAAAGTCATCTGAACCACAGCTAGAAAAAAGTGTAACTGACTCAAACCATAGCTTCATTGTTAAGGCAGCCACATATCAGTCAATTAGCAACATAAACTGATTATCAAATGTAACTTTGCTTTGATGAAATAGTAATTTCATGGCAGTGGCGGACTTACCATTAGGCAAAACTAGGCGGTTGCCTAGGGCCCCAAGTTCCCTGAGGGCCCAATAAAACTAATCAATAATACAGTTATTACTTA
>JBBBVT010000020.1:9568446-9579867 GCA_037177035.1 Craterocephalus eyresii | reverse complement strand
GGGTATCGGCCGATACTCAACCCTCTGTATCGGTATCGGTATCGGAAGTGAAAAAGTGGTATCGGGACAGCCCTATTACTTACTGTGGGAATTCTTTCTCCATGTAGAATCCGAAGGCACTGGGAAGAGGCGCAAAGAAAAATTTTCATACTCGATGACATTACATCGCAATGTCCGATCGTTTGGGGCAAATAACCAAGTCCAAGGATGGGAAAAGCAAGTATTCCTCACTCAGCCTATTTGACAAGTACAAGGGAAAATCAATAGAAACTCAGAAAAATACAGGTATGGTTTGACTTTTTTGTTCCCTCTCTTGCTGCATATTTTATCTTCGTTGTTTTATTTATTGATCTTTCTCCCCTTGGTTTATTTGTCTGTGTTTTGTCTCTTAGTAGTTCCACGACATGGCTTACAGAGTCTTGGCAAAGTGGCCACAGCCCGGCGCATGCCCCCTCCTGCTCACCTGCCGAGCTTGAAGTCTGAAAACAAAGGAAACGATCCAAACGTGATTATAGTGCCCAAAGACGGTACAGGATGGGCGAACAAGCAGGATCAGCCCGATCAAAAGAGGTAAGGAAAACAGTTTTTGCAAAAGCGCTCTTTATCATAAATCAGATAAATCAACTGTGCCATTTTTTAAATTTTTGTTTACAAGTTCAAATTTGCATACTTTTTGTGTATTATCTGTAGTATCAAATGGTTTCTGCAAAGTTCACAGGTTTTTGAATTAAATTTTTTTTTGTGTAAACAAGTTAACTATACTGGGTGGAATGACCATGATCAAAGTGCCAGCACAAGCTTCAAATCCTTTTTAGGAGGAAGCATCAGCATAGAACAGAGCTTGAACTTGGTCATAGTCAGCCGTTTATCAGGTCCAGCTCATCAGGGGCAGTTGTTTAAGAGTCTCACCTATTTCTTTGTCTTTTTGCTGTTTTCTCTCTTGTAGTTCTATTGCATCAATACCACAGCTGCTGGAGTTGCAGCCACAGCAGGCTTTACAGAAATCTGTCTCCAATCTTCAGAAGCCCTCACCAGTAGCCAGTCAGGAGGTGCGTAGGTGTTTGCATACGGACGATTGTTAAATCTGTAGCTTTTTCTTACCAAGTTTTGATCCATTGTTGATTTTTGAGGAACTGTTTAACTTTCCACTAATGGTCTAGTACAAAATGATAATTTGAAAAATGCCTTTTTGTGCCAAAAAATGCTTTTCTGTTTCAAGTTGGACAAGTAAAGAAGTCTATATGGGGTTTTAAGAACAACACTAATTCTTTGTCTTAAAGGGGCAGCAGGACCTTATTCGACTGTGACCTTAATTTCTTTCATTTCCACAGAACACAAACACAGGTGGACCAAAGCAATGGGCCCAGCTAAATGGAAAGGCAGTAGAGCAAGATGGTGAGTCATCTCTGATTAAACCATCATTCATTCGCAGTTCCAAGTCTTGTATATTCAATATGTCCTTCCCAGTGAATGGGAACCTTTTTTACTTTTGATAAAACATGATGAACAAATATTTGCTGTCTGCAGGCTAACGTCTTGAAAGGAGTTTAAAAGTTTCCAATCAGAATTTTCTGAATAAAATTTAAATGAAAACAAAATCTAGAAGTCATGAACTGGACCCTTAAACTAAACATAAGCATCTTTGTTGGCTCAGTGTAGGCCCTGTGCTGCATAAAAACTAAAACTACCCCTTAAAGTGAGCTTCACCTCCCTGGAAATGAAACTACTTCATGGTGATATAAACCGTAGCAGCTGCTTTGGGAGGTTGCAATAACCACCTCTTTCCATGACATCAGGTTCAAGGGCCTCAAACCGACTTCAGCCCTTCTCTCACGAGGAATTTCCCACACTGAAGGCAGCTGGAGAACAGGACAGGGTTGGCAAGGAAAGAAGCGGCTTCGATCCGTCGTATGGGCCCGGACCAAGCCTCCGCCCCCAGAGTGAGTTTTGCTCTTGTTTCCTTGCTTTCAGGAAATGGCTGGCAGGCTAATATGTAAACTCATGTTTCCTAAAACGATGTGTTAAAATGGCAGAAGATTTGTTGACCATCTATGGTAGAAATATTGTTGAGTTACTTTGATGACAAAATAGTAGAAAGAAAATAAGAGTCAGATTTCTTCTGCATTGCTACAAGTCAGTCTAAATGTGTTTAATATTGTGTTTTTGAGTCATTTTCATGCAAGTATATTTCCACTGGGGATTTGATTCTCATTACTGAGTGCTTACAAGTAATTCATTACTTAAGATTATATTTCAGTGACAATTATTTATTTGCCAATGCATAAGTAGAGATGAAAAAGTGTGCTACATGCCATTTACGAACTTGTCAGTAAGTTTATATTAAAAACAAGACGTGTAAGCATGAGCAAAAGAAGAGTTATTCATTTTATGTTAAATGTAGCGTTGTCTCAGCAGGTGATTATTAGCAATAACTTAGCTGCAATTACTTTTTATTATTTCAGTGAGTCCTAGTTACTGTTAATTTTTGTTGTTTTTAAATAAGTTGTTTTAAATAAGTGTGTAGCTCCCCTGTAAAATATGTTCTACTCCAACAAGATGTGACGAGCTGGAGGGAAGGTGGTGGCAGGAACCTTCAGCCCTCGTCCCTGACCCTCGGCTTGCCAGCAGATGCTGAGGGTAAACTCACTGCCCTGGGTGAGACTGGCACTCCTCCGGCCTCATCTCACCCCTCCTCTGCCACCGGCACCACCTCATCTAGCGTAGTGACGGCTCAGTCACCAGGCCTTGATCCTAAGGAGCCTTCCCTTCGACCCGCCCAGCCTGTGCGCAGAACAACCGTCCCTACTGCCCTGCAGTACCAGCTTCACCACACTTCAACTGCTGTCTACCATGACATGTTACCTGCATTTGTGAGTGCATTTGGAAGACTATTTAGACAAAGCAATCTTGTTTCCTTGTTGAATTTTTTAGATAAAAAATCTGTGTGACCTTGCTGTTTCCAGATGTGCTCTAAAGAGACTCGTGAAGCTACAGGTACAGACCATATTCCTACCACTGTAGCAGCCCCAGCCCGATTTGAGAGCAAGCCCACTTTTAGGCAAAGCTATGCCAAACCTGAACTTGTCAAGTAAGTGCATTCTGAGTATCCCAGCCGATAGTCATACTTAAGTAAGCTCTCTGACATGCAGCAGTTGTTCATTTGTTGTTTCTTCTGAAATTACAGTGGCGACGCAAGAAGAGAGAACCGCTTTGTCCGTGGTCCGCCTCGACTCTCATCTCAGCCCATCCGAAGGCCTGGTGACAGAGCACTGCGCCCAGCCATCATCAATCCAGAAGATTTGAAGGATCTGGATGACCTTGACAATGACTGTGAAGATGGATGGGCTGGTTGGCATTTCTTAGACTTGATTCATTTACATTCAGCCCTTTTTTCAGGGCTAAAAGATTAAACTTAAAGTTTTACCTTTTGACATCAGGGTCCTTTCCCGCATTGAGTTTCTTTGTTTTCTGCCATCATAATGTGGGTAGAGTTTGTCTCTCATCGAATGCCAGCAGTTATTATAAAAATATACCAAATTCCTATGGTAGGTATCTTGATTACAGATAAGCGAAAAATGTCAGCAACTAATGTGAACAAGATATGATGCCTAAAACTTTTGCTCCTCTTCTGTCGACACATTTCTATGACACTGGAAAATATTGTCAGGTTACTCAGTCCATAAGTCGACTTCTAAAAGATTTTTAATGTTCTTTTAAATGTTTTGACTGACCTAAATGATACAAAGTTAAAGCTCTCAAATCTAACCCTAATAACCAGGTAATACTTTTGATCTCCCACAAAGTAAAAAAAAAACATAATATATTTATACTTTTTCTCACACAGTCCAAAGTATCTGAAGTTATTTAGCTAATAATTCTGTTTCCCTGCTGTGCACAAATACTGGGTGAAGGGCAGCAGCTAAATGCCCAGGGCCAACTCTAACTCAGTCGTGCATGTAAATGCAGCATATGCTGCTTCCTGGTTTTCATAGGTTTTATGCCAAGTACTCATTCTCACAAAGTACTTGGCATAAAGTGTATATTCAGAAGGCATTGAACATACCTTGAAATGCATGTTTCTTTTGAATGTACAAAACTGCAATACTTATAAGAAATCAATGGAAACCCAAAGGAAACTGCACACAATCATGGTGTGTGTTTAAAGTCTTCTTCTAATACTCAGTGTCTCACTGCTACTCTTAACTATTTATATTTTATTTCCCACCTTCTTGTAGGACTTCATGAAGAAGTTGATTATAGTGAGAAACTCAAGTTCAGTGATGATGAAGATGAACACTCTCCCGGTGATAAGAAGAAGCTATGGTAAGAGTGTTTTCCATATTGCTTATCCTCTTACTCTGTCACAGCCTTGTCATTATATAAGAGCTTCTGATTCAACTGTTTTTTTTTGTAAGGGTGGAGTGGGAGAGGGAGAGAGAGAACCAGCGGGACTGCCATTCGTCCCTCAGTTCAGGCGAGGCATCGTATCCCCTGGAGGGTCCTGAGGAGAATTATTCCTACCAACATCACCACCATGAACCTACCAGAAAGCCTAGCAGCAGATATCTTTTCACAGACAGCCAGGTAACCACATGCAGTGTGCAGTGTTTTCCTGCTTTGATCCTTCTCTTTTGAGATTACTTATCTAAGATGAACTCATTATGTTGCGTGCCACAGTTAAAATGCACCTCATTCTTTAATCCCACTGTGACTATGGTGTGTGTGTCAAGCACTATAAAGCAAATGAATAGCAGTATC
This sequence comes from Craterocephalus eyresii, assembly GCA_037177035.1. NCBI lineage: Eukaryota > Metazoa > Chordata > Actinopteri > Atheriniformes > Atherinidae > Craterocephalus > Craterocephalus eyresii. Next base: position 9,575,109 of record JBBBVT010000020.1, on the reverse strand, counting down.
CCTCCAAACACCTTCAACTGGTCCTGTCATTGTGAGTTGAGGGAGATGACCTTGCAGTTACCATAGAAATTTGTGTGTCCACTTTTTACTTGTTAACTCTTTGGCTGACAAAATGGACAAATGTGACACACAAAATGGAAAAAAGATACTGCCTTAATCTTATATAGTTTTAATGAGAAATTAGTCAACAGAATAGTGAAACATTTAAACATACACTTACAATATTATGTCACTTAACAGTGTTAAAAGCTTATTTGCAGTGTCACTGTCTAAGCTTCATTGTTATAATAAGATGATTGCCTTAATTAAAAATGAATAAATACATCAAATATGCCATTTATGGTGCTGTCCTCTACCTTCTTTGAACAAACTTACCTACACAAATTCATTTTGTACCACCTGTAGGTCCATCAGAAAATCCACAGTGAGCCACTGGCTGAGCAGGATGATCACCAGCGTCAGAGTCAGGCACCGGCCAGGGCAAAATATGTGTCGCCCGAGCTTTCTGAGGCTGTTGAGAGAGCCCGCAGACGGCGAGAGGAAGAGGAGAGACGAGCCCGTGAAGAACGGCTGGCTGCATGTGCTGAAAAACTCAAGAAGTTGGATGAGAAGTTCGGAAAGATAGAAAGGCAGACATCAAGGACCGAGGATGGGCCAAAGGAGGCAGAAGTAAAAAAAGCCCCACTGTCTCCCAACAGGGAACAGAGTAAAGGCCATCATGACAACTGGCAGTATAGCTCTAAAGGTAAAAATACATAAGTAAAAAAATCTAATTTAAGTTAGATTTTTTTCTTAAAACCTACGTATGATGCGTTATGGGTTGTTTTTGTTTTTTTAAGAGAAATGAGACAAATTTCAATGTTTTCTTTTTGATTTGGTGAAATGATTTCCAGAAGGAAGTGAGTGTCTGCCAGACAACTCCCCTGATCATAGTTACCAGGAAGAGCCTGGCTTCTCCACACTCCGCAGCAGTGAGGAGGATAGCCAGGATCCCTCCTCTCCCTCAGGAGATTACAGTGGGCGCCATTCCTCAAAATCAATCCCACCCCGCTTCCAGAAGCAGCCACAGCACCACCAGCAGCAGGTGAGGACATGCTGACGTCCTTTATACCCGTTAAACCTTAATGTCAGACTAATGTCTCTATTGGTGGCTTTGATGTTAAATTTACACATCAAACCCAACCTGCACTATCATGGTCACCGTTATATCTAACATGCTGTTCAACATACCTCATCTGGCAAAAGACTATGCAGTTGTGCGAGTGTGTATGGGTGGTTGTGTGTGAGTGAAGGTGTTTTTTTGTTTGCTATAGTTTTCGTTCATGTATGCTGGGGCCGTTACTTTGTTCTTTTTAAAACGTGTGTTTATATTTTATGGCACTGTGTGAGAGAGTCCATCCAATCTCGTAAAAATGTCACAATGACAATGTTCTGTTCTATTTTATTCTATATTTTTCTTTTCTATTCTGTTTCATTCTATTTTATTCTATTCAGTATTTGAGATTTTTCTTGAGCTTCAAGGAAGCAGGAATCTCAACATTTAAACATGAAAATTTTAAAACCGTGTGAATTTTTTAAAACTTTGCTTGCACATCAAATCATTATGGATAACAGGTGTTTTTACACGGACATAATACCAAAGATTTTTTTAATATAAAATGGTTTAAAATGCCAAAAATCTTACATGTTTCTTTCACTCAAAGACTAAATCTATTAGTTTTGGACACAGAGCATTAACTGTGGAAATTACCCAACATTTTAAGTGTCTTGTACCCACTTTATAGGAACAAGTGCTCAAATTGCAGCATTGGCAACAAGCAGGCCACCCTGCTCCATCAGGCTCAAATCATGCACAGCGTGGCTATTATCCCCCTCATGTCCTCGGTTTTGATCCCCGCTGGATGATGATGCCACCTTTCATGGATCCCCGCATGTCTCAAGGACGATCTCCAGTTGATTATTACCCTGGTTCTGTTCACTCTTCAGGTAAACACTGCATTGACACAGATGATCTTGCTTCGGCAGCATATTAGTTGTTTTGAGTTTTTAGGAGGAATTGTAACAGGGAAGTTTAAGGTAGGCTTTGGTCACATTAAACAAGAATATATTTGAAAGATTTAATTTACTGTACTTACTTTTCATATGGCCTAAGTAGACAGCTGTATTTTTTAAGGTGTGATTTTTGTATTAGGTATGGGAAAACCTGTTTTGCACCCAGAGCACTTGAACAGTCCTGGTTCGGATGAAGGATGTCATTCCAACCTGCACCAAGAGAGACGAGCCCCATCAACTGAGCCTTACCCAGTGTGGAATCAAGATGGTTACCCCTTGCGCAGCTTTACTCCACCTTACCAGAGACAGCATGAAACCACAGACAGTGGCCAGCTTGGTGACAGGTCAGCCATTGCATTGGAAAAATCTTAAAGCATGCAAATTTGGAATTCCTCAATTTTAGTCAAAAGGCAATATTGTATTTTGAAGTCCTTGAAATTTGTAGTGCTAACCTTTTATGCAAATTACGACATTGTTGCTTTTATTTCAGAAACATGCATAGAGCTGTTAAACGCCACATTTTGCCGTTGTGGTTAAAAATCTACTTGAAAAGTTTTTAACAAAAGTTACAATTTTTTACGTCATTTCAAAAAGGCAACTTGCATTGGTACCCAAGTTGTTGGGTCTAAAGTTTGTTTCATGCGTGAAAGCGTCAAACTACTCCTACCCCGTCACGTTTCAACCCGCAAAAAGTCACAAAATAGAGGCGAAGGGCTATGGTGGACAATTGAGATTGGGCCAATGAAAATAGATTGTGCCTCAGTCATTATTTACTTTAGCATAGTAATAAAGGATAAGTTGACAAAATGGGGCAGAACAGTAAAAGTTTTAAGCGTTTTTTTGTATGGTCATCCCTCAACTTTTCCCTCTAAATTTTCACAGAGGCGACACTGCCCCTTCCCAACAGGGCTCGTATGATGATGGTTCCAATGAGTGCTTGACCCATTCACAAGATGATCTCCCCCACCATTCTTACCAGAGCCGTGGCTCAGACAAAGAACACCATGACATAGGCCTGCTCACCACTGCTCAGAATCTCTCTCAAAATCTTTCAGAGTGCGAATACATTAAACAAGACTCAAAAGACAAGCATCTGAAAGACTGTCTTGAGTCTCACAGTGAAAATTATGATGGCTCCAAGGATAACTGGAAAAGAGATGGAAGCCAGAATCAAGATGAGGGAATCGGCAGCGCCCAAAACCAGTGGTCTGAGGCCAGTTCCAGTTCCAGCAGCAGTGTTAGCCAGCCATCTGAGACCAGTAGTCGAACCTTGACTCGTAGAACCGGGCCCATCAAGAAACCAGTTTTGAAAGCCCTCAAGGTGGAAGACAAGGAGAATGAAAAGCCTAAACCTGAACCTGAGGAAAAACCTGTGCCCTACCGCCTGGAGAAAGAAGTCCTGACTAACGTTTATGACTTGAAGAAAGACAACCAGCCACCCAGCAACAGGCGTACAGCCTCACCTGTTGTTGAGAAACAACCTGAAGAGAGACAGCGTCTTTCACCAGCTCCTAGCAAAACAGAGAGGCCCCTCAGCACCCATAGTGATGAGTTTCCCAAAGAAAGCCCCTGGGGCAGTGGCAAGGTCCAGTCCCCTCGAGATTGCTTTGAAAACAGAGAATCCCAGGCACCAAGGCGCAATAACTGGATCTTCATTGATGAAGAGCAGGCTTTTGGTGCAGTCAGGGGAACAGGGAGAGGGCGAGGTAGGGGATTTAGGGAATTTGGCTCTAGAGGTGGAACCCGTGGTGGCCGAGGTGGAGATAATCTCAGAGGTGGATATAACAACAATAACATCAGCAGTGGCACTCAGCGGGCAGGTAGAGGCAGAGCACCACCCAGGGACCTCGTGAAGGCTGAGGAGTTTCAGAGGGGCAAACCTCGCAGGAGAAATGTCAGCGAGACCTTGAGTGAAGCCTCAGAATATGAGGAACTTCCCAAGAGGCGACGTCAGAAGGGATCTGAGAATGGAGATGGATATACAGAGTCTGGAGAAGTCCGTAAGGCTGATAGAGATTCTTGGAGATCGAACAAGACCTACTCGGATGACCAATCAGCCTCAGATTCCAGAGAAAAAGCCAAGGCCACCAGGGGCTTTGGAGGTCGGGTTCTGCCTCCCAGACTGAATACGGCTGGTAGCTACGGTCGAAACTTTGCAGGATCCAGGGACATTTCTACATGGAGGGGTCGTGGACCCCAGTTTAGCAGCAACAGTGGCTCCATGCAAGAAAATGGTTATGGTCCTGGAGCTGAGACTACTTATTCCCGCAGACCTTTGGTTGAACGTGATACTTTGAAATACACACCTAAATTCCCTGGCGCCTTCTTAGAGAATGGCACTGAGGACCGTGAAGGTGAGTACTACTTTGATGGCGACAACCCAGACAGACAAATGTTGAGGAGACGACGTCCTCCCCGTCAAGACAAACCTCCCCGTTTCCGTCGTCTTCAACAAGAACGGGAACCCGGTTCTAATCAGTGGACAAGTGATGAGTACATAAATGGTGACTTTGCAAATCCTTGGACAGGTCGCTCCAAAAGCAGTGGAGCCAGCCAGCATGGACAGACAGAGGAATGGGACACAGGATCAGACAATAGTGACTTTGACTGGAGGGAGAAGCGAGGTGGAAGTGGAGGTATAGCTACACAGGGTCATGGTGACATTCCCTCAGACTCTGTGCACGGTGAAGCAGGCGCTGGAGAGAAGAGGGAACTTTCCAAGAGAAGCTTCTCCAGTCAGAGACCACTGGTGGAGCGGCAGAATAGAAAAGGAGAGCCATCACTGCTGGATGCGAGCAAGATGGTGCGCACACCTGATAATCCCCCCACTTCCTCATCTAACAGAAGTGACAGCTGGCAGAATGGAGGGACGTCTTGTAAGAGGTAAGGCAGTTCATAAAGTTATATTAAGGCAGAATTCTATGTCTAATGTGTTGCACTTTCTGTTTTTTTCCTCATTTTATAAATTAAAACAAAAAAGATTAAAATAATTTTTTCTCTTTCTGTCTTCAGCAGGAGTCCAGATGAGTCTGGCCCACTCTATACCATAGAGCCCCCACCAGATGACAGGGAGACGAGTGACGCCTCAAGGAAGAAATCGGACAAGGAGCTGAAGCAAGGACCTGTCAAGACAGATATTGATGACTCTCTCTCCCAGTATGAGTTAAGCAGCTATTCGAGTGAGTCCGGCTTTTGATTTATCTCTTAGATTTTCCATTTCGATAGAAATTAAACAAAGATTGCAGAAAGGCAGAGCGCTAGCCAGATCAACTGAAAACATTCCTGGTCTGTCCATGATGCTGTAGTGTTGGGGTGAATGCTGATTGATTTAAATTTAGTTTAATACGCATGGATTCTGGTGCATTTTCCTGCTGACAGAGATTTTGATGAACACTAATGTAACTCCACACTGCAGTTTTTTCATATCTACAGATATTTTGTATTGATGGAACACCTGTTTTGTAGTTCAGGGAGACACAGGGGGACCAGGATCAAATCCAGATGGCTACCAGGATGCCTTGTCCAAAAAGCAAAGACGCCCGCAGGAAGATGAGAGAAGGAGAAAGGAGCTGGGAGCTTCTGTAAGTGACTCAAATTTTGAATCTGAATGCTTGTTTAACTGCGGTCTGACCACTACAGGATGCTTAAATTCATGATTAAAGATTAACTAAAACAGATTATTTAACTTAGTTAATCAGTTGTTGACTTTTTAAATTTACGTCTTATAACAAATTTGTGACCACAAATCAGTGGGTTGTTCTAACTGAATTAGCTCCATCACTGTCTTATGTTTGGTGATACTACTTACTGTCTGTTTTCTTACGGTTTTCATCTACCTGTAAATGATAAAGGAAAGAACCAAGCATTTTTTTTAACCTGGAAATATCCTTTTAAGTGCTTATAAGAGAACTTCGCTTTTTTTTAACCTGGGGTCTGTTTTCATCTTTCATTTCATGCATGCGAGTGATGGAGAAAGGAGCGTTAACTCCATGCAGGACCATGTTATTTCGCTATAGATGCTATAAACATCAAAGTCCGATTTCTGTTTGAAAATGTGTGAAATGGAAGTATAAATATGAAAATACTTCAAATACAAGTAAATGTGTTTGAGGTTAGAACTCTAAGTAAAGTTGAAGTTTACCGAAAGATGTAATCCTTTGCGATATGTATATCACTGTTGGTGTATAATACACTGGTCCCAAGCAATAACTGTTCTCATCTTTTACAATAGATATTCTAAAAAACTAGTTTTAAGTATGCATATCTGACAACAGAAACACTGGTGAAAATATCTGTAAAAAGGCCAAATGAGCAGTTAAAATGCATTTCAGCTAACTTTTAACTCCATCCATTTTAGGTGCCAGTCAAAAACAGGACAATCGCATCCAAGATCCCACCTCGCTTTGCTAAGAAGCAGGGAAGCATGAGCTTCGAACAGCCAGAGGAAACAATTTCTTCTCCCAACAACTTGGGAACTGAAATCTGGGAGACAAACAGCTCAGGTAATATCAGACTCACTTATCTCTTAGATATTTCAGGGTCCGACGCTAAGGTTTTTTCCTACTTGCCCTGCCGGGCAAGTACTTCTCAATTCTATTTGCCCCATCAAAT
>JBBBVT010000020.1:9549857-9564784 GCA_037177035.1 Craterocephalus eyresii | reverse complement strand
ATCAGGTGTGTTGAAGGAGGGATGAATGGAAAACCTGCAGGAATGGGGCTCTCGAGGACCAGGGTTGGCTACCCCTGGTGTAGAGCCATACACATTAAATCGAAATGCACACACTTTTATTGGGGTGCATTCATCAAGTCTGCTAAATTCTGATTGGGGTTGGGCTTGAATCTGAATCTGGCATGAATGTGATTGTAGTATTCTCTATGAACTATAGATAAAAGAGGACTTTAATCTTTGGTTTTTCCTCTCCTCTTCAGACCTGGCTCTGCTAGCCCCAGTGGGAAGCCTTCTGGTCCTGGGGGGCCTGTAGGCCCTCTACCTCCACATTTTACTCAGCAGGTTTGTATTCAGCATACATAATTTAATTTTTTTTAAATTTAATCTGTTAAAAGTAAATTCCAGTCCATCTTAAAAACAGCAGATGGAACTTCTCAATGCTTATTGTCCCTTATTGGTTATTGTGTAATTGAAGTAGCACATACAAGCTAATAGAATAAGATGAATCTGAAGTATTTCAACAAAGTTTGAAAATGTCCATAACTCAATACTACCATGCTAATTATTTGTATTTATTTCCCACTCCTTCATCCACCTTTCCTCTCTTCTGCTCCCTTGACCAACAGGTCCCAACTGCTCAAGGCAGCATGGTAATGCACATGCGCCCCCCTACCACAGGCCCTTTCCCTAACCCTATCCAGAGACCTGTTATGCAGGTCAACAAACCTGTCATCATCCGATCCCCTTCCTACCCCAATCCTGGCCGTGACCCTTCCCACTCCACCCCTCCTTCAGTCCCTGAGCCCCCAGTCAAAGGGCCAGAGGATGTCATGAAGGTGAGCCGCCCACTGTAAATATAGGTAATTTCATTTAATCTTTTTTCTTTTTCTCTATTTGATTTTTGTTTTATTATGTCTGCCTTTGACATCAAATGTATAGTAATTAGGGGTGTCACGATCTGGATTTTTCATCAAATTCGATCGAAATTACATCCAAGTCTCGAGCATCGAAGCCAAGGAGAGGATCGACGATCCATCCCCGTATGCGACGGCCTGGGCCATTCTGTGATTCTCCAGAACTCACAGACTCTACTTGTTACTTTTGGACATGAGTCACAACCTGAGTTATATTTTAATTTATTTATTTTGTTTTGTTTCACATAATTTTATGAGAATTCCTGAACCCCAAAAGAGCTACTAGATGGCCGGCACCTTATGTGACTTCTCATTTTTGTTATTATTGTTACTGTGTTTGTTTGTTGTTTTCCACTTGACTAAACAAGATTGTTACCTTTTTATATTGTAAATAAATTGCTTAAACTTGACTATTACCTCCATTTGTGATACATTACACAAGAATGAAATTCAGTTACTTATATATGTTGCCCTTCTTTTGAAATAAGATTTACCGTGCAAAATTTCATTACTAAAATCATGATAGTAGACTAGACTACTTGAAAAATGGCATAGGCCTCTGTGCTGTAAGAAAAAGAGAACAAAATCAAGAATCGAATTGAATCGTGACCCTAAAATTGAAAATAAAATCAAAGAGTTGGAGAGTCGTGACACCCCTAATAGTAATACTTAAAATATACTTACTTATATAGAATGTTTAGGTTTGTAATGTTAGAAATACTGTTAAGTTTGTTGAATAAATGATGTTTGGTTTTAAAGTGTTAAAAATGCATGCAATTTTTTTCCTTTTAACAGTAACAACTAACTGCAGTCAAAAACCAATGAATATTTGTATTTTTGAGTCGTCTAATGCTGTTTCAATAGTTGGAATTAAGTGACATTTCTGATTATGATTTAGTGGGAGAAAGTTTTAATTGAATATTTTGATATGGATACATTTATATTTAGACTTTTTTTCTGTTGAAGCCTAATAGAAGTGTACATTGGGTTTGTATTCAATCAGTTTATAGTAACAAGTAATTGCCACTACCACGCATCTCCAGTATAACCAGCATTATCTAGAAACTGTAGGCTGATGTCTCTGAAACACTTGTTATGGAATGAATGGATCGCTTATTTGGCACTGCTCTAGGTTTTAGTACATGTTTTTTCTTTTTGCAGAGTAAAACATTACGAGAAGTGCGTAAGGCTGTAGGGGAGGGCAAATCACCATCTGTGGGCATGACCAGCAAACTCCAGGATTCCCTGCCCTCCACAGGTCAAACCAAACCAGCACGCACTGGAGCCATCAAACCCCAGACTGTCAAAGTTGAAGAGGGCAAGGCATAACAATGGACCTTAAAATCCTCATCACCACCAAGCCTCCCATCACAAAGTTCCTTGATCATTGTCTGAGCCTTCCACTTTATCCCAAGGCACCAAGGCAAGGGCCATACACATACAGATATTAAAATGAATCACCCTTCTTGGACTTTCAGAAATGGGCACTATTATTTCACACCGCTTATAGAGCTATATATAAATGAATATATATAAATATATATATATAAATATATACATACACACAGACCGTATTTCAAGCAGATCTCTTCAAGGTCCTCTTTTATTTATTATTAGACACTTTTAAGGAGTTTGGTGAAGTCAAAAGTTTTGTGTTTTTCTGGCAAATAAGGAGGAAAGGAAACTGGCCAACTCAGATGATTAATTTTCATACCGTTTTGCCAAACTGTATTTACTCACTGTATATGGACTCCAGCCCTGAATACAAGGCAAGACACTTGATACAACTTACAATGAAGCAAAGTCTGTTGTTTTCTTTTATCAAATTTGAAATGCAGTGGGGCACTTTTGTGGTTTTCTTTGGTATTTTGCTGGTAAATAAAGGTTATCATCATGACCACACATTCAAGTCACTGGTGACGGTCTTATTTTATTAACCCTGAAAAACACTTATCTCCACTTTTTAACATACTTGCATGTCCACATGGTCAAGTGCATTACCCCATAAATGGATCTTTAGTGTCCCGAACAGCCCTCACCCTGTGGCAAATATGTTTAGATTGGTAGAAACTATTTCTTTTCTCAAAACCTTCCTTCAATTTTTTTCTTTATTTTGTCTGCTCAGTCTATTCTATTTGTAAATTCAACTGAAAAGATGAACATATACCAAAATCATGTTGCTTCCATGAGAACCTGACTGGCATTGACGCAGGGTGTGCATGTGACGTGCTGAATGTGTGTAAACCTGCAGGACTATTTAGAAACTAGCAACAATTCTTAAAGACTGTATCTGAACTCGGCGTTCATGATGCTGACATCAGCTTTGGATTTTGATCAACTAAGCTTCAACTGTTTTGGGCTCCTTGTGAAGCCCGGATGGGGCGTATTCACAATTGCTGTAAAAGGACCCTTAAATGGCTTACTGAAATGTTTGCTTTCTTCTTGCTTTGCTTGGTCTGTAATTAATCAAGTTATTTGTCAATGAACATATGATGTGACTTTTTTTTTTTTACATCACTTCAACCTGACCCGATGTCTTTAATTTTTTTCTGATGTTCCCATGTGAATTCTTTTCAATTCCATTGAGATCCAGCTAAACAGTAATGTGGGGATTTGAAGCAGTTTATTAAAAATCTGGTTTCTGAGGTGGCACTAGCAATAAACGCAGCCTAACTATAGTTACAATCAGTGCCCAAATAAATTTGAACTTTTTTTAGGTTAATTATAGGTCAGTCCTGTGCTGACCAAAAAAGCAGTTTCATTGGACTATGAAGGACTTTCAGTGTTACTTTTGAAATGTGAAGCTGTTGGAGTCATCCTTTTTTTTTTTTGGTATGGACACTTCTTTTTAAATACCAATGTCAGAACTGGTTAGATGTTTAGATGTTCCCGCTTCCTATAATGCTCCATGACACTACAAAATGTTTATCTTTATGACAGTGTTTCACTGGTAAATGTGTATATGCATACTTAACTGTACAGTCAAGCCTTGCCGGTGAGGGGAGGCTTAAACATCCATTTCATTTTAGATATTGTGGCACTATAAAGGATTTAATGTGGAAAAGGTCACTTTGTTCTCAAAATGGACGCTTTCACTTGTTAGTAGGTGTGTTGGGCTTTGAGTGTTTTAGCCTCCTAATCCTTGCTGCAAAAGATCTTGATGCTTCTCATTGTATCTGCACCAGAATGTTGCCCTGACTTTTTTTTTCTTTTTTTGACTTTTAAAATCCATATTTTTAATTGTCAGAGGACAAGTTATCTGATCCAGCATTCAGCTGATCCTACCTGACCTTTTATCATTTCAGGTATTTGGTCATTACTCTCCCTTGATTTACAAAAAAAAACTTATTTGACGAAAACAAATAAAGCATTTGTGATTTCTTAACAATGTTGAATACATGTTTAATAGTAAATCATTTCACCTTTTTTTTTCTTTGAAAATTCAGATTACAGCGAATGAGGGATGTGGAATGTCCAGTGTCCCTTAGACAGATTTTGAAGTGTCCTGTTAACATTTTTTGAAAAAATGAAATATTGTGGGTTTTGTCATATTTAAAGGCGAGATATTAACGGAAGTCGACACACCAGCATTTCCTTCAAACATCTGCATACTGCCAGCTTGGAAATTCATTGCTATATGGATCTCCTTCACTGCAAGGTGCAAACCAAAGTTTATTGTTGTTCTAGATAGCTGCGTCAAAATTTGCAACAAATTAAATAAAAAGTAGTTTGTTTACTTTTTTCATGCTTTGCTCTCTACCAAGCACTATTAAAAGACAGTTTACATTTTTAAATAACTTATCAAAATCTTTGGTCGTAACAGACCAAAAAAACACATTTGAAACCAACATTCTTTGTTTTTCTGTACACAACTTCTTGGCACTAAATATTTTTGAAAGTACTGGTTTACAAAAAAGTTACTCTGGTAGTTTCCTGTTGGTATTCTGTAAAATCTAGGTTTATAGATCGGGAAAGGTGTTCAAGTTTAAAGATAAATCTTGTAAGTTGCGAAATCTTAGAAACGTTTGTTTATTTTTATTCCCCTAGGCTATGCGCCCTATCTTAATTTGTGGTTTGAAATTCACTGTTTAACAACGCACTGTAATCTCAAAACTGCCTGTCCAATTTAACGGATTGAATATTAAAATGCATGAGCACAATGTTTATTTTATACATGATGTAATAAATATTGATGAGAGGCCCTGTTTGGTAACTTTTGTGTGTGATTTACAGATGCATCAACTACTAAAGTGTTGTATTAATTAACGTCAGAATGACCCCTTGTTTGTCCATTTCTGTTTTTAATAAAACATTTCAAACCAGAACAACACCGCAGCTGTGAGAGCCCGTTCACGTGACGTCAGATGTGTCATTCCGCACATTTTTGCAGGACAAAGAGGCGAGTCCATGGATGTATTCATCCATGGGCGAGTCTGGGAGGAGGAGAGATAAAAGAGAGGCAGTCTGGGGAAGAGTTTTGCTGCGCGAGCGCTACTACGCTGTGAAGAAGTTGCGTTAAAATCTGAAGAACTAATCAGCGGTTCACATTCAAGCATTTTGAGCATATTTAGCTCAGATTTAAAAGGTAACTTCCCCTTTTATTGACCAGATCTTCTCGCCTGCTTCAACTTCATAGGCTGAGTGCGCAAAACGGGTCTCGTGAGTGTGTGCAGCTGCTTGTGTTGACGCACGCGCAAGTATAAATGATTTTAAGAACCACCAATCGTGTCAGCCTGGAATATACGTTTTTTTTTCTTTTAACTTGCACTCGCTCCAAGGATTTCAGTGATTTAAGTCATTTGCTTTTAAACCCTATGAAGCTGACAAAAGTGTACTTCACAGCAGAAAATATGGCAGCCATCTTACCTGGATTTGTTACGTGTTTTTTCTCCAGTCAGCCAGTTACATTTTAGCTTTTGCTCGTTTTACAGCGTTGAGTGAGCATATGTCTTTGTTGTTGTTGTTGTTTGTATTTCCTTCGTTATTTAAAAATATATAATCAATTCAATCAACCTGGATTCTGTCCTTGATAGTTCAGTGTCTCATTATTACATGTCATCACTGGGGGGGAAAAGAGCCAGAATGATAGAAAAAGAATTTAAAAAGTGAAATAGTAAACAGACTGCTGTGTACCCTTTTTCCATGGATTTAAATTGATCTCTAAAAAAAATATATTGCCCCCTCTCACCCTAAGTCAGGGCCCAAATAAGGGCCTATTACCAACATCCATGCACTTTTTTTCACTCAGTAAGGGGTATACATTTGTATGTACACATATGCACTAATGACAGTAAATAAGTTGAAGTGTCAGCTTCCATCATTTTGACTTCCCATTCATTTGGATCTGGGCATCACAGTTTTGTTAGATATATTCCCACCTATTGACATTCCATCATCCAAGGTTTTTTTTTGTTGTTTTCCTTTATTGTCCCTCTGCATACCTCACTCTCCATTAAGTATATCATTACTATCTTAGTGAGAAATGTTTATGTGTCACAGATTGTAGCTGTTATACCAGTCTCGGTGAGAGTGTGGCCTGTAATGTGATGGTTTTCATTTCAGCTCCCATGTTAACAGATTAAAACATCCACATTGATTGTCTTTTAAACGCACATCTCCATTTTTCTTACCTGTTGAAATAAGAATTTGGGAAGAAATTGTCAGCAAGATGCACTGTAAAAATATTTGTTGGTTATTGTATTGATTTCATAGCAGATAGTATGGCTTTTATTTTCAGTCTAGATATAGGTGATATGTTACAGGTGGGGACTTATAATTATGGCAAACTTCTCAAGTTACAACTGGGTATTTTTTCATGTCAACCATAAATAACCTTCCACTTTCACAAAATATTTGAAAAGAATAGACATAAGATTTGATTCCTTGCCCCACAGATTAATCTCCCTCTTGTTAATGTGTGAAATGTTCTGTGAACCTGAAACTGAAAATCATCACAAATTAGACAAATGTATATGAATTTTAAGCTTATTGGGTTCAGAGAAACAACCACAAGATTATTCTGGGTTTAATGTCAGTATTTTAACTGGTGGAATTGGCTAATACAGTTGTTTTAATTCAAAAGCAGGTTTGTGAGTGTCATTGGGATGTCTAACAGAGGTGGTGCCAGGCCTGATGAAGGCCTGATGATGATGCAGGAGCTTGATGACCGTCTGAAAGAGCACATTGACAAGTTGGAGCATATCCGTCTTGCTGCTGTTGAATTGAAGGACAAGTTGTCTGGGGTATATAAGTTAGAATCCTCTTCTGTTGATCAAAAACTGTTTGGCCAAAACTATTTCAACTTAGCTTTCCTATTTTTGGTATGACTTTATTCTTTTACAGAGCAACGATGATCTAACCCAGTCTATCGGTGACCACCTGGAATGGCTGAATCACTTGTCAGAGCGAGTGGAGACTCTTCACATGAACACATCTGTTTTCGTTCAGGTAAACTGAATTTAACAATAACTTAATTATTTCATCTTTTTTATTTATCAAATCAAATTTGTATTTATTGCCAAAGGCAGATTCTTTTTTCTTTTTAAAAAAGACAATTCAAGAACTGAACTGTTAATGCCTCGAAAACATAAACCGTGTAAGGTGTAATAGTCTTTTTAATGAGTCTTTTAAAATGTTTTCAGATGAATCCAAAACCTCGCACATGGACAGCAAAACAGGGTTCCAGGCATGGCTACCGGTGGGGACGTCTCCACCAGGCAGATGATGCCCTGTCAGAGTTTGGCTGGTCCCCTGTTCGTACACGACGCAACAGTGATGCCGCCTCTGAAGTGTCCTGTAATTGGTGACAATAAATCCTGTTTCATATTTCAGCTGATGATGCAACAACTTTTTAACTATATGTTATTGTTACCTGTCTGTTAAACATTTGTGAAGTTATACTGTGTTAAAATTGTGGTTTATTAAAATAGTCAAGTCTGGATTTGGTTGTTAGCTTTCAAAATGTTTTTAAAGACACAGTAAACTGTTTTGTACTGTTTTTTCAGTTTCTGAATCTGATGTAATGGGCGTTTAGAACATGAAACTATCGTTTAACTCTGTCACGTGGCGTGGTGCTAAATTCAGCCGATAGGGGGCGCTGTTGCAATTCTCCCATAATGTGACTGTTAAAAGCAAGGTTATAAATAAAGCTTTGGAAGAACGCGTGTGTAATATTTCTGGAAGGAGCTGACCATCCGAAGTGGCAGTACTTTTTCCGAGACAAATACAGTCAATATACTTTACCGAACTTATTTTTGTATCGATATAAAACATTACGGGTATTAATTGAACCCTTGAAGCATGGCTGAAAGCGACTGGGATACGGTTACTGTCTTGAGGAAGAAGGGGCCCACAGCAGCCCAGGCCAAATCCAAGCAGGTTAGTATGAACACATGAATTCGCTTTTATGATTTCAACTGAGTTATATCTCTACGGAGTGTAAAATAGGCTTCAATCGAGTTTCATAATATAATTGAGTGTAATTTCCCCGTTAGTAGTATATATATAAATAGTTTGCTTATTTTGTATTGAAGTATGGAGCAGAGACCTAAACGTCGTGGTTTTCTATTATCACAGAAAATGCCGTTTATTTCAGTTAACCTGAAGGTTAACTGAATCCAAATTAGCAAGCTAGCTAAAAGAACTAACCGATTAAAATGGGTGTGTCAGACACCTTTAGTGTGACTTATTGAGTCGCTTTTCTTAATAAAGGGCTCTTAACCTCAAACCTTTACTAATACATGTTCAGTAAACCGAACAGCTGCATCCCCGTAAGCAAATAGAGTTCATGTGTCTAGAATATCACTTTGGCAATACCTCTTTCCATCTAAAACCATCAGTTATTATGCTATTCCTAGTTAGCAACAATGCTAACCAAAGTGGCTACATAATGGTGTTTTGTAGAGGCAGCATGTCACGTCCAGCAACATTATTGCACATGACTCCCAACACTTGTTACGTGCAATTTACACTAAGGGGGGAAAATGATATAACATGATTGTATCTTATTTAGTTTTCCTTGAAAGTAAAGTCAACAAATAATGAGAAAGTGAAAGTCTAGTGACTTAAAACGATCACGAACATGCAAGAACTTTTATTTTAGAGAAGTAGTGAAAACAATACTCTACAGCAGAGACCATTTTCATGTCAATATCAGTTCATACTTGAAGTTTAACACATAACATTCGGGGAAGTTGCCTTTAAACAAGAATTGACTGGTAATCTATTCACTATCTTAAAATTTACTATACAAGTTGACGCACCAGTAACTGTTGCAATTGATTTTCTTCTTTAAATTTCAGTTTGTGGTTGGTCTTCCAAATGGTTTCCTTCATTTGCTTTAAATGAAATTGTCCAGAGTTCATAGAGAGTATAGTCTGCTGAATATTATAGGTTTAGTACATGAATGTTGTTTAATTATGGCTGAAAAGAACAACTGTGATGTAAGGGTAGTGATGGAAGTGCAACTTTTGTTAATGCCATCTGTCTTTTGATTAAAATGTAGTCTCGTGGAAATTATTTAATAACAGAGGTGAACACATAATTATCAATGATCTTTGCATTTGTAACAGGTTTACTTGTGTTCTAAATTTACTTTCATTTTCAAGTTAAATTTTGAAATTCAAGATTAGTAATAACCATATTCTGTACGGTGATAAAAACTTAAAACATATTTTCGTACTGATTTTAAAATGTGCTACAGCAAGAGATGTGTATGCGAAGTAAACTTTAACAAAGCTGAAAGATTAAAGGCTAAGCAATTTGAAAATGTGAAGCTTAGTGTTCAGACAATATTGGTGCCATGCTATCATTTTATTTAACTGAGTCAATGTGCTTATATAAGCAGATCAGTTACTTATTAACAGCAGGATAGGAAATGACTAGCTGGAAGCGGGGTCGAGTGTAAAATGAGCCTGGTCATAATTTAATTTACCACCACTGAACCTGAGATTTGCTTTGACGCTTTATGATGTGTACGCATTTGTTTTCTCCAGGCTGTCGCTGCTGCTCAGAGACGAGGGGAGGATGTTGAGACAACCAAGAAATGTAAATTTATGCTTTTTAATTAATAATTGAAAGACTATAGTTCCCTTCAAGAGCTTTATAATATTTTATGCGCCTCTTGGATTCCTGTCTGCACCACACAACAAACATTAAATGAGCCTGTGTTTTAAATGTGTGTCATTTGTTTGTGTAAGAGCCCTAAGGATTTGCAACTTGGACCCTATACTTGTTTTGCAGGGTCTGCTGGGCAGAACAAACAACATCTTGTGACAAAAAATACCGCCAAACTGGACAGAGAGACAGAGGAGCTTCACCATGAAAGGGTTACGCTGGAGGTGGGCAAGGTCATTCAACAAGGTAGACAAGCCAAAGGACTTACCCAGAAAGACTTAGCCACTGTGAGTATACACACTTCTCAGTGTTATATACTGGAGGAAATGCTACAGGACCGTCCCTCAGAAATGTATGAATGTGGTTAACAGAAAATAAACAGACGGGGGAAAAAACCAATCAAGGAGTGTCAGCACAAATTAAAAGGTGTGGTGAAATCAGTCAACGTTTAACATGGTTATTTTGCCTTTATCTTTTCTGGGTCAGTAATAACCTCTAATAAATTTTGTCTAGTTGAAATTGATCTTAATTTAATCCTGTTTGAAAAGCCAATTCATGTGGAGGCTGAATGTCTTCATCATTTCCATTATTCTGAAATACTTTGCAGCACTCAACCTTTGATACTGTGAGCAAACGACCTCATTCATCGATATCTTCTTACATTTGTGTTAAGTCGTACTCGTACTCCAGAAGTTTTTTACAAAGGCTTTCCGTCAAATTAATGAATGTGTCCGTAGAACTTTTCGTATCTTTCCTCTTAGGCTGGTACTAATCTCTCTCAAACTGAAAGGAATGAACTAGTCTGCCCTACTTTAAATAAGTGTACGCTCAAAAAATTTCTGGGCCCTGTCCAAACAGACAGAGGTGAAGGAGACGAGGAATAATGGCGAAAGAAACTTTTTGAAACAAGAAATAATAAATATGTGCAATGAAGCCTGATATACTCATTTTTAGTGTTCACTGATTCATAGATTATCCCATGATGAGCTTCAAATAATACAAAAATGCCTTTATGTATAAACATAATTAATTCTTCCTGAACTTGGACAGCAGCCTGCAGATTGGCCCCACGAGCACCTAGTGGTATCGTGGCTCAAGGGGAAATTGGTATACTGTAGAACTCCAGGCATTTACGTCACACAATCCCAGCATGCAAGAATCAAAACAAAGCCAGTTTGGCAGGAAGGTGGCTGCTCACACTACTGTAAACATGGTGGATCGTTGTTGTGCTCAGAATGCCAGAATAGCTAAGGACAAGCAAAAAGAAGAGAATTTTGCAGATTTTCCAATGATCCAGAATTCTTAAAAAAAAAAATAAATAGCCAGCGGATATTTGTATGGATGGAATGTTTTTTTTTAAATTATACTGTGTTTATGTCTGCAATCTGTGGTGTCTGTCAGCTCAGGTTTCTGGACAACTAGTTTGGGTGGGTGGTTTAAGAGGGTGTCATGTTCACGTTAACTGCTGTTGGCGCAATCCTTCATAGTAAGACTCTAGATTTGAATCCGTAGACAAAACCAGATGTTCTCCATTTATAATCCTCTAAATGTTTAGGGATCGTCCAGGGTAGGATGAGGGAAGGCTAAGAAGTAGTTGTAGAAGTCATGGAACCGCAGGTCTGGTTAAAAGTCCACTGATTGCCTCAGAAGTTTTAAAAAGTATACCAGGGACATGACGAAGGCCAGAGATATTCAATATATCGAGTTTCCTTGAAGATAGAAAAATGTCCTCTGATTGAAAATGAGACGAACTCCCAACAGCGTAAACTCACAGCCGGCACTGCTCAAGTTGAAGCAGATATTCCTGCCATCGTAGTGGCATGAACAAAGAGCCGTGTGATGTCCAGCGCTCTTTGGAATAGATTTTCTTTTCACGGCCTGCTGTAACTTCTGCTGTTAGGAAAGCAAAGCTCCACCTGCTGTGGTATCGTTTCAAGATCAGCTGACCAGGACGTAACCTGGATTTGTTAACAAAACGAGTTTATTGTAATGAAAAGAAACCCCTGTAGTAAATTTTTAGACTGCATGCAGCAGGAAGACCATCAGTAGTAGTATTACATTTGTCTCGATTGTGACTTGTTCTTGAATGAATGAAATGGATGATAAATAGTTTAGCTTTCCTTTGAAGGAAATGATGACATTTGGAGAAGATCTGCGATTTTTGTGAAAAGTTTGTAAGGAAAGAACATGTTTGTAAGAACAGTTGATGAATGAGGCCCAATGTATCCCTCAGGTAAACAGGATTCACATGTATTTTATGTGTTTTTAGTTTAATTTGGTTCTCATGATTAAAGTTCTCACTGGTTTGTTGCTAATTTTGCCTGCAGAAAGTTAATGAGAAACCTCAAGTTATCGCTGACTACGAGGCTGGAAAGGCAATACCCAACAACCAGGTCATGGGCAAGATTGAGAGAGTAATTGGTAAGAATGCTTGTTTTGCAAAAGTATGTATGAGATGAAATGAAATCTTTAGAATGTAACAATTATCAAACTTGTTTCTTTTGCTAGACCTGAAGCTGCGTGGGAAGGATATCGGCCAACCCCTGGAAGCCAAACCCAAGAAGAAATGAACACAAAGCCTCGAAATCAGCCCTCCCCACCCCTGTATGAAACCTGACCCCTTGTCCAAAAAAATCCACTACCCTCCACCCAACCTTTTTTTAACCCCCTCTACCATCCCTCCCTTACCTGGGCTGATCTCACTGGTGTCCTCGTCTGAGGACCTGGTGCTCCCACTGCTTTGCTGGCTGCGTACTAACAAGTCGTCTGAAACACTCTGTTGATCACATTAACGAATGATTGAATGCTTTTTTTAGCATCACCAACTTGAAGTTCAGTGAATTTCTTTTCACCTATGTCTGTTTAGGCTTTGGCATGATGAAATTCCACTTTTTTTTATGGCAAGAAGGTGAATTCTTCCTCATGGTCAAACAAGTATGACTAACTTTAAACCAGAGCATGATGTTTAATCAGATGTGCTTGATTACATCTTTTTTCACACATTTCAGACAGTGGGTGGATGTTATTAAAGTGAAATGTTTTAATGCTGTGCTTTGTTTTGATCTAAAAATAAAGTTTGGCTGTTCATGACATCTGTGCATGTTTAATCAGTACTTTAGCTGAGTATTTATTGAATTTCCCTATTGGATTAATAAAGTATTTTTCATTTCATTAAACCAAAACAAGTGATGAAAAAAAAAAATTTGTCCATAAAGAAATTTTTCCCTTATGTTATTTAATTTTTAAAGGAATCTGCTGGTTCATTATCTGTTCATACTAGTTCTGGTGTTGCCTCTATTTCACCCTTTAAAACAAGTTAGGGATTTTGTAGCTGATATTTAGAGTGCTTTTCCTGTTTGGTCAGAATTTAAATGTAATGGTAAAAGTTACCATTGCTATCTTTAATAATGAATGAGAAGAAACACCATTTTCATGAGTTTAAAATTAAACACCATTGTATGACATCCACCAGGTCTCACAATGTCTCTAATAAATTGTGAACGGTGTGTTATAATTTGTAAAGCAGTGAGCTCATAAAAGCTAAATGTAATGGCAGTATTTAGCCACAAGATGTCAGAATGTTATTTGAAATTAGACCAATGTTTTAAAATGACCCACTGAAAGCAGATCATGAGATTTTTACAATGGCCTTGTTGGAAATGGTTCAAAGGGAGGGAAATGTACAATTCTATGGCTTAAAAACCTCATTTAGCTGTATGTTCAATGTAAAACTGTCAAGTCAGGCACTGAAACTGCCCATTAGTGCTTTTCATTGCTCTGCTGTGTCCCATTCTGTTCTATCAGGTATTAAAGTAGGCTCTGTTTGATAGCAGTGAAGCTGCCTTCTGTTTTAATTAAAGATTCATGGGCCTTATTGTTGCAGAATTACAAAGGCTGCATGGTAAGGGGGCATAACAACACATTCAAGGACTTTTACATGTCAGCTTAAAGACTGGCAGAAGGGGAAAGAGGGATGCAGAGGAGGTCAAGTTTATTGAAGCCATGCAACCCTCTTGCTACACTTGAAGTTAGTGTTGCTGTGGAAACGAGGAAGGCAACAAGGCCTTCAGCTGCTCAGTTGGAAACACCAGAAGGAAGCTGTAGTTGTGCATGTCACTGGGAAAATGCGGTCCACCGGATGCAGAGGGTAGGAAGTGTCTTTGTCTGACACTGCATTTCCTGAAGAGCTCTTCTTATGAAAACCTTCAGAAAATGAGCTGATTTAGTTTATTCTGTTGGAGCCACATCCTGTGACACATGTTGATTGCTGCTGAAACATCTGGTGATGAAGTTGATGGATTTATCTGATAGTGTCTAATGTCTCCTGTCCCCACATACAACCCTATCTTAAACATCACAGCCTTCATTAGTTGGTTAATTTATTACAGATGAAACAAGAAAATTAAGTAAATCCAGGTTGTGTTTGTTGTTTCTGTTGGTTTAAATAAAGTTAAATCCATCTAATAATTTAGTTTTAGTATTAACACTGCAAAGTCTGGAGGAGTTCAATCATTGAAGCTATTCAGCTGACTGTTCTCGGTTTTTTACACATTTGCCACTTGTCTTCTAAAAGTGTTTTATTTCAATATTCATATGGACAATTACAAGACTGTGTTAATCATCTTCACCCATCTTCTCACGACCAAGAATACCATTATTTTTTAAGGCTCTTCTCACCTTGATTACTATAACCCTCTCAAATTTGGTTTCCCTTGTTTTCCCCACATGCTGACAAAATCCAGTTGGTTCAGAAATTTGCATTAACAGAACCGCACCTCTGATAAGATCTCGGCTATTCTGAGGCAACTACATTGGCTTCACAGTTACCTCATTTCCACCAACGAGGAGCTGGTGCTGGTGCCAGAGCCAGAGCTTAGTTGGTTCAACTCTGGTGCTTCC
>JBBBVT010000020.1:9524461-9538540 GCA_037177035.1 Craterocephalus eyresii | reverse complement strand
TTTTACCATAAAATCTAATATTTGTGATCTGTTATAAAGAAAAAGACAGGAAGATTAAAGAAAATCGATTAAAATCGAAAATCGGATTTAGTTTTAAAAAAATCTGAGATTTTATTTTTTGGCCATATCGCCCAGCCCTAGCACAAACACAGGTTGACACATCAAATTATTTGATGGGTCGGCCTGTAAAAGTGCCTAAAAGAAAAAAAAAGTGACGTTTTCAGCGTGATCCTGCACATTTTATCAAACTTAACGTGGTTTTTAAACGAATCAGAGGATCAAAATGCTGCTTCACAGTGCGCAGGCATGTGCTTGCAACTTTTAGAACAAATGTGATCCACTCTAAGAAGTACTTGTCTAACTCCACATTTGTCGACAAGACTCAGACCCCCTCCAGCGCTTCGGCCACTCGCTGATTAAACCCACCAAACACACCGATAAACTTGGAACACCAGAAAGCCAAAACTGTCGATAGCTAAAGGCGTGTTCCCACATGCGCCTCAACAAGGTATTTTTATCAGCGCAGAATGCCGGCAACGCACGACAGGAGAGATGGGTCCTTCCTAGAATTACCACAAACATAAAGCCCTTGAAACGTGATCAGCAGTTTGAGATAAAGATGTTGTCCACGAGGCTTTTCCCTGACTTTTAACTAAACCTGGTAAAACATGTGCTTGTTTTGACGAAGCCCCCCCACCTCACCCTGTCAGACAAAACAAAGTGTATTTTCAGGGGATACTTTGATGCATTAATAACTGCAGAACACTTCTCTTTTTTTGAGCTTTAGGTAGCTGACTAACAGGGCAGAATGTATTATTAGCCTCAGGGAGATGTGGTTAAAGAGAGAAATTAAAAGAGATTAAAAGAAGAGAATAAGCAGCAAAATTAAAACATGCATTTCACCAATGAGGTGCAGATTTGAAGAATTTATAGGATATTTACAGTAGAAATCGCTCAATTACTTGGCCAAAACAAATTTCCACTAACATAGTGGTTGAATAGCTACCAGATCCAATTTGTGTGTTCATTCGAACTGAAGAAGTCACATTACTAGCATGAATAGAACAAGACATGCATTGAATATTATGCCCCACAGATTGAATGATCACAAGCCGTTAGAATGGAGGCTGATTCATGGCTGTACAATGATGCTCTGAAAGGAGATTCGCATGTAGATGACTGCACTAAGGTATGACTGTACAGGGAGTCACTGGCAACATACTGTAGCTTAATCAGCAATAACAGATATATACACCATCAGAAAAGATCTTTGCAACATATGGAACATGCCAAATGCAACTTGAAGATTATTAGCTCATGCTAGGCAAGAGGTACAGAATAAAATATCTTCTAATGTCTTTGACACAATGCTTCAAGATACAAGAGTTTCTTCCAATGGCTGCCTTAACGCTAAAGAATCATTACCACCTTCCTCTCTTTAAGCCCTCTGGTCTATTTTCTGTGCTTTGCGCTTATTAAATCTGAAGCGTATTCATGATGCTCTCTTATGTAAGAGTTTGAGAAATCTAAAAAAGGGAATTTTCTGGGAAAAACATGTGAACAGACTATTTATGGCCGTTCATTATTTCTAGCTGCTCTAAAATAGGTTGAAAAGAGCATAAATCATAGTTAAAAAGTGTAAATGGAATATTTTTTGTCATCAGTGAAAAGCAGCTTTACAGGCTCATTTGACAGCTGTGGACTCTGACTGGATTTTCATCAACGTTTTAGATCCGTCAAACATAACAGTTTTGTTCACAGCAAAAATAAATCCCATTTTTCTTCAGTTTTACTAAATATAACCCAACAGAGGGACTGTGTTAAGTTTTTCATGAAGCTCGAGGTTAATAACTGAAAAGGTTTTAAGTTGTTAGTCTTACCTGTAGAGTTTGGGGGGTGGTGGTGGTGGATTGGGCTCGTTGTTGGCAGCTCCTTTTCCTGCTGCCAGCAGCTCTGATGAGCTGCCATGCAACGGCTGCTTGGTCGGCATGCTCCCGTTATGCTTGCCCTCCGCCTCTGTCCCGGTGCCCTTCGTTTCCCCCTGACAGGCACCATTGTTGGGGGCGGCCGGGGGGGCCGTGCCTGGCTCTGTTGTCAGAGGGCCGCTGCTATAGGCCTTCCAGACAGCAGCGCCATTGACCATTCCCATCCCCGGAGAGGTTGTTCCAGGGCTGGCAGCTAGCTTTTTCTTCTCTATTCCTTTCCGCTCTCTCTCTTCCTCCTCCTCCTCTTCCTCAATACGACTGTTCCAGCTCGAGCTGTAGGGGCTGGGCTTGTGCCAGGGTTCAGGTGCCGCACTCTGGTTTTCCACAGGGACCTTGAAATGACCCTCTCTTGCGGAGAAGAGGAAAAGCATGGGGAGCTCTGGGATCGGGACAGGGGACGGACTGGACGGCGAGAAGCTGGAGGTTGGTTTGGGAAATTCATGAAGAGCGACTGGAGAAGACAAGGCAGACGAGAGGCTAGAGGCGCCGAGTTTTGGGGACGACTTCCTCTTTGGAGGAATGGGTGGACTGGACTGGGGCTTGGGAAGCAGGGAGGGGGGATGGGAAGCTTCTATGCCCACAGAGGGTGAACTGCAGCCGGGGTTGGGCCAGCAGAAGGCTGGGCTGCCTGAGTCTTTCCGTGCTGGAGGACTAAAGTTGCAGTGGGTGCTGACGGCTGAATCAGGGCTGCTCAGATAGAACGTCCTGTTTTCCTCGGTGTGAGCAGCCATGACAGTGATGGTGGCCCGCTGATTTTCTCCAGACTTCTCAGCCTCTGAGCACTGGGACGGCTTTTCCTGATTCGGACACTCCGGGTGGGATGGCGGTCCATTTCCTTGTGGCCTGCGCTTTTTCTTGGTGCTCTCAGCGTAAATAGGCTCAGAGCTGACCCGCCCGCTAGGGGAGCAGGGGGCCGACTGCGGGCTACGTATGGCTTGTGAACTCTGCAGACTCCCCAACCCACCTCGTCTTCCTATCGAACCTTCAGGGCCAGGAAGTGAATCTGTACTGCTACGATAAGAAGACGAGGAGTCTGACAGGCTGCTCTGTTTGGACAGGGCAGGAACAGAGTGGAGGGACGTTTGGCTGGCGTGGACACTGGAGGCCGTGTTGCAGGAAATGGAAGTAGTACTAGACGTCTTTGTGATAACAGCTGTGGCACTACAACTGCTTACACCGCTGCTAAGAATTGTGGCAGGACTGGAAGGGACAATATCCACCGACAATGGTATCTCCTCAGACCCTTCATGGGGCTCATAGTCTGTCCTGGTAGTAACAACGCTCCCATTGTAAGTGCTCTTGGTCCTGTTGGCAGCCGTACCATTCTGCTGCCTGTTGAACTCCTCATTGGCGTTTTTCTTTAAACTCTGACAGCCTTTACTTTCCTCTTGGCTGACATAGATATTACCAATGATCCTGGAGTCTTTGGGGAGGATAGTTGGGGACAAAGAGATGCGGTTGTTGTGGTCAATCTTGGCATCGGGGCTTTGAAGAACAGCGTCTCTATGAGCCGTGTTGCAGCCATTGGCATCAATGTAAAGTGGCGTCAGGTTCAAGAGCTTCTTCAGGTCCATCTGCTCAACTGGGCGCTTTGTGTTTTCCTGCTACAAATGAATAAACACATATAGACAAGCATGCATTAAAATATGTTGATTTCATGGCACAAGGTTCTGCACAAAGAAAGAATGCTTCTACCTGCTCGATGTTCATATTGACGTCTTTTGGCTCGCTGGTGTCGAAGCTCATCATGGTGGGTTTGACAGCGATGGTCGGTTTGCTGTAGGGTGAAGGCGCCGTCACTCCAGCTTCTTCATCGCCTCCCAGGCTGCTCTTCAGACAAGCTGCTGGCACGCTGCCATCCAGGACGCCGACGGTCTTGTGCGCACTGAGTGGGTGGAAACAGTTCTTGCAAGAGCCGGGTTTCCACACGTGTTCTGCAAAATCGCTGCACGCTGACATCTTCGCTTTGCTAATGCGGGTTTGGTCAGAGGTGGCTGTGAGGGTATCTGGTAGATGGAGGATGAGCTGTCATGGCTGGCCCACCAAAGAAGAGGAAAAAGGAAGGTGCATTGTTAATAGAAATAAGACAGTGAGTCAACTTAACAGAAATAAAAACAATCATGTCTTTGCGGTTCAATAAAACTTTTAAATATTGACCAGTCATTTAACCAGGGAATGCAGCAATCTGATTGTAAATAAGACAGCAGACATAAAACAGGAAGCAAATATTCTGGTTTAACGTGTCTGTAATGTTACAAAAATAATGATGTCTAATTAAAAACAAAAGGGTCCAGGGTGACAAGTGTTTTGCCAAGTGCACTGAAGGCTTCAAGATGAGCATTTAAGTGTCACCAATGGATGTAACTCAAGAAGACCCGGTATGTGCCGCGCGACATGTTCCCATGGCCTCTTAAATTAGAGGAGCATGTGGTCTCTGCTCCACCGAAAGGCTTGCCGGTGTGAGACCCAGCAACATAAAAGCTCTCCAAAGAGTCCTCTGCAGCCCTCCGACAAGCTAGAAGAAGACAGAGGAGCCTCAAGCATCCCGGAGGTCGGAATGTCAGGAATGTCTAAAGGCGCAAGTCTCACCGGGGTGAATCTCACACCCACAACAACTTCCCTTCCCCCTTTCTGCACACAAACATGCACCCGAATCACCTACTTTACATGTGTGTCCTCCCACTATTATAAACAAAACACACACACACACACACACACACACACACACACACACACACACACGTGCACCTTCTTCCCTGGATTCGTTGTGTCCTGTTTAACCGGACTGACAGGGAGACGATCAACAACATTTCAGAGAGATCATTTGTTTCTGTCTGCAACTGCTGGTCTCTCTTAATGGTCTTTACACAGCGTTAAGTACCTCTCAACAAGGTGCTACAATGACACACACCAGCATTGGCTCATTATTTACACTCACTATGCATGAGGTAAGAGGATTAAGACAAAAAAAGGTTAGTGATGTACAACATTGGATTGTAGAAGAATAAAAATGACCAGATAGATATCTGAGACCCCTGATACTTAATGCACCAACACAACAACCTTGCAATCCACTTATCCTATGGTAGGCATGAGGATTTTTCCTGTTGGCGAAGATAATGTTTGTTTACATTTTTCTTTGTTCTGTCTGACTCAGTTTGAACAGGAAAGCTTCCTCTAGCTCACTGTTTGCTTAACCGTTCCTGCGACAACAGAGGAAGCAGAGTCTTGCCCAACACCTTATGGAGACATGATGGGTCAGAGGCATACAGATTATTTGGATACTGCCTCTTTAGAGGACTGACTGCTTGGCAGTCGTTCACAAGAGCAAGATCACTTCAGAAGATTCCAGTGTTTTAGATCCGTATGCCTTCGCCAGACAAGACTGAGACACTCTTCAAACTGTACTCTAGCCCCTGTTGACATGTTCAGCCCTGCTTGTTTGAACAGAGATAGACCCCCTTGACTACATTCCCCGCACCTTCTCAAGCTCAAGGTCCAATATTTCTCACTTCCTCTTGTAAAAACGACAGACACACACTCACAGGGCAAAACATCCAGAAATTTATCTCTGTAAGACCAGCCATGGGCTTGAGGGTGGAAGTTGTTGTGATGCAGAATTTATAGGTTCAGGAATGAATCTCTAAGGTCATAACTCACTCATAATGTTGCCTTGACCCCTGTACATATCACACAGCATGACCACTAGAGGTCTCAAATTTGTCTAGTTTTTTGAGAAGCGAAAAACACCAACTTTATTAGGGATTTCTTGACATTATGTACATGACTAAAAGCCCTACTAGATGATGAAGGCAGTGAGGATGCAGTGTTAGATACCCACATATATGATGACCAGGAGATACAGTTAAGGTAAAAGGTTGCATTTCTTATCTTAATGCGGTTAAACTGCACTTCGAATACTAAATCCCTCTGCAGCCACTTGTGCAATACACAACCGAGCACGCACGCGCACACCTTCGTGGAGTTTAGATAGCTTAATCTGATAGTAGTTTTAGTTCGCTGCACTGTCCCACTCGCTGACTTTTTAAGACAACTGCTGAGGCGTGTAAAGGGAAAACTTAATTGGAAGCAATGCCCAGTGAAAAGAGAGTCCAGTCATTTATGACCACAGAAATTGGACAACCTAGGCCACGTTTTAGTCTGATAACCAGGCCACTTCAGTGTGCAGTCACTTTGAATTCTTTTTTCAAGCTGCATTTGTCACGCCTGCTCGCGCACACTGCCCAGTTCATTCATTAAGGGGCACAACCTGTTCTTTCCCTTATGGTCAGGACGGATTTCCGCCAAAACTCCTCACTTCCAGCTCGGGTTTAAAATGCATCTGTTAGAACAGTAATAACGACTGAAGGCAAACAGCGCACGTGCTTTGGGCTTGAGCCTCCGGGGGTTTTTTTTGGATTGTTTTAGACGTGTCAGATAAAGATTTGGTTAAACGGTTTTGACTTAAATCAGTTCGGATTTAAGTGACTTGTTGTTTTAAAAAACAAATATATTGTTATCATATCTGACATTCAACACACTCATAACACAAATACCGCTGAGAAAATAGTCCCAACATGCATCACCGAGCCAATAAATCAGGTGTACGGGAGAGAAATAAAGGGGAGGACGCCAGCCTCAGTGAAATCATGTAGCCAAGGTTATCTGCTGCCTGCTTACCTGCGAGGACTTTCTCCTTCCTGGCGACGCAGAAGATTCCCCCGCAAAAGAAAAAAAAAAAAGACAAAATATAATCGTGGATGCTCCTCTGATTCCCTTCACAGATATTCCACAGGCGACAGGTCAGAGACTGGGAGACGCGCGGTGCTGCAGGCTGGGTTCAGGCTCCAGCCGGGTTTGCTGCTGCTGCGGCTGCTCCTGCTGCTTGTCTGTGCAGAGGTGGAGTGTTGCTGGAGCAGAGCAGAAGTACTCTGCAGCAGCGTGGGGAGAGGAGACCACAAGGAGGTGGGAGGAGCTCCACACCAGCCATGCAGTCTGCCCAGTAGCCACTGATTTCCACTAAAGCTCATGCACGGCTTGCTGTCATTACTTTGAGCAAGGATAGCCCTGCTCACCCCTCAAAAATATCAAAGATGCAAAACTTAAAATATGCATTTAATTCTTTACGGTGTAAAAGATTCATTATGTTGTGGAGGTTTATTGTGCAAGTGATCAATCTTGATCAGAAGAGTCTTTGAAGTGGGGAGTGGATGTATACAAGCTTCCCCTTCCCTCCTCCTAACACCCCCAAGGACTGCTCCTGCTTCTGTTCATGTTGGCTGAGAGGTGACAGAGTGGTATAAAAACACTGGTGCTGCTTCAGAGCCAGGCTGGACCCCTGCTGGTTTCCATTACAGGCAGCAAAAGGAGAGGCAGAGCTTAGGGAGTGACAAACACAGCCACAGTGTTGGAAGAAACTAGTCATCCATGGAGATTAACCTTTTGACTGGGCATGTCTTACTGGGAAATACCAGTAAAACAAGGTGTTATCTGTTGGTTATTTGATATATTTCGACCTCAGACACCTTTAGAATAAAACTTCTTTCAGTCCGGAAAGACTGAGGATCACTGGTTCTCTGAACATATCAGAAAATTCAATCATACATCTGTTAACAATCCAAATTTGCAGGTCCCTTTGGTCTTGTCGGCTTCCTGTGCATGGTCATAACCATACATATGAATTGATTGGACACAGGAGCCACAGTTTCCTGAGCCTCGTTCAGCGATTTATAGCAGAGTGGAGACAATCAGCATAAGTGGCACGGCAGAGACTGGATCCAGGAAAAGTGATGTTTTACAAGACCACCTGTTGAATTTGGAAAGAGCTGCAAACCTCTCAGGAGGATTAAAAGTTTGTTGCGTTTCATCTAATTTTGGCAGCACAGAGCGTGTCATAATTCTGCTAATGGGGTGATTCAAGTAGCTTGTGCATCTCAAATAAAATCTGGGATAAATGCTAAATTGGGTTCTTGCAGGAAATGACGCATAAAAAATGATCATTTCATCTTCTTTAAAGTTGTGGGAAAAAATGGCTCATTTTGTTTATGTTTACCAGTGCTGAGAATCGTCTTGTTAACTATAATGGTGTCATTCTTCGGAGTTGTCAGTTAAAGCTGGGATGCTCCATAGAGGAGCTCAGGCACGGGATGGGATCACTTGCAACTGTTGCAATGTTGGGACGCTTCTCCTTTACATGCAGCTGTTCCTTCTTTTGTAATATCATCATTAGGGAAGTCAAGTAAAGCAAAAAGTGTGAGATAATATGACTTTATCTGGCTAGAGTCTTCTTTATCTCATATCTGGTCGCAATTAAATCATCTACACCTACTATAAATTCTGTATAAATTCTTGCTGATGACACCAGCTTGCACATATGTCATGTTACATATGCACAGACATTGCTTGCGTTGGCATGAGGTCGATTTTGTTGGGCTGTGTACACTAAGTACCATAAAGCATATTGAGCTGCTCATCTTCTATCACGCTACCTCTCATGAGTTATGAAGGGAACCGGTGCCAGTTAACGTTAATCTGGCTGGCGATGTGAGAGCCTTTGCCACGCCATGCACACTGATGAATTAGCAGTTTGTTAGCAGCCTGCAGGCTGCAGCGAGTTTGTGTGGGAGACCGGGATAGGGGTAACCCCTCTGCACAGTGCAACACAAGGATGATATGGAAAAGAGCTGGCCTGGTAACAGAGCCAATGTAAGGATGGTAATATATGAGCAGGTCCTTGACATGTCTGCATGATGTATGCTATTTGTTGGCACAGCACTATGATAATGAATATGCAGCGATATGAAAAGATGGATTCATACCGTCCACGCCTATATCTCGCTCCTGTATGTGGACACAGCTTTGCCGCCAGTCATGCAGCACTCTACCTGCTCTATTTTTCTGGTGAATTATTAAAGGGGCAATCATCTCAAATTAAATTCAGCGAGGAGATAAATGGGCTTTAATGCAAAGCAGCAAGAAATAAACTTCTTCTTATGATGGAAGGCATGACTGAGATGAGATAAGACCAGCAGTCTAATGCATTTACTAGAACATTAATATTGAAGGTCATTACAGCATTGACATGGTTTCGAGAAATCTGAATGTAGTTTGTAGCTTCTTTAGATGTTAAACAGCTCTGATGAAACCTTTAAGAGGGATGAACTAAAAGTCTTCTAATTTAACATTTGCTTTTGGATTAAGAAATAGAGTTCTGGGGACTTTCTGAGGGTCAAAACTCATTGGGGTTCCCCCAAGAACTTTAGACTCTTTCTCTGTAAACATGAGCATCACCAGTGGGAATAATAAAGTGAAAGTATATCGAGCCCCACAAAACCAACTAGGTGTTTTTTTGGATTGCAGGAATCTTTTCAAAGTTTTCTTACTGGAGGAAGTCCCTCCTTTCTCTTGTTGCCACATCACAGGACCTGGGGCTGTTTGAAGTCTGTTTATGGGGTATTTCTGAGCTCCTATTTCAGAGAAGGGTTTTTTTTTAACTTGAGAGGTGTGTAATGGCATCTGTGATGTAAATGTATAGTAATTAGTCAGGATGATGAATGTATGACATGATGAACACCAGAGCCCTTCATTACAATAGATAAATAAATGAAAACCATCTATCCATTTTCAATACCACCTATTCCAGTTCAGGACTGCGGGGAAACTGGAGTTTATCCCAGCAATTAGTAGGCGAGAGGCAGGGTACACCCTCGACAGCTTGCTAGTCTAAACAAGAATAAATAAAACTTGCGTATAGATTAACTTCAGCCGCCCAAGCCCAGTGAAACAGAGGAATAGACTCAGAGTTTCATTATTTAGTTTTCCTTCCTAGAAATAAAACCAGAACAAAACACCCTGATGGCATGTTGTTTTAAGGATCTCCTCAGTTCGTATAATTCTTAGAGAATCCCTTGACCTATGAATCTGTAGACAGAATGAAGAGTTACTTCTTATAAAGCCCTTTTTACTCTGGTCAAAACACTTACTGTTGCAAATTTGAGTGCAATGGGAAAGTCGTTTTAATACTCAGTTTCACAGAAAAGGAATTTTAGTAGTTGTGGGTTATTATCCTCCTTTGGCTCACCTTATATGGATTATATGGGAACATAATACCTGGATGTTTTTGTTTTCTTGGTTGTTTTTTGTTTCTTTTTTGAATTTTTTTTGGCTAAAGATGGCTGGGGCTACAAGATGTGATGCAGTTTGAATTTTCTCAGGAGAAAATATTTTTCTGTCTTGCATGGAGGGTCTGAAACAGCAAGCGGTCAAAAAGTACTGCATGTTAGTTCTGGGAACTTTATACCATGTAGTAAAGGAGCAGATTGGGTTGATTGGCAAACCAGGTATTGTGCTGCTCAGGTTTCTTTCTGTTGAGAGTGGCACTTCCTCTTACCACAGGAGGCCCCATAAAAGATTTCCTATCACAACACCACACTGGCCGGTGAAAAATACTCTTTCATCAGTAACAGGAGACGTTGAACTTAATATATGAAACTCAGTGCTTCTCTCTGCTTCCTGTTCTCTTGTAATAATGATAAGAAAACAAAAACAAAAAACCGAAAAGAGTTCTAGTGAAATTTGAACATTTTTGGCTGGTGCTTGAAATAAAAGATGAAAGACGGTAAGAAGCTCTGTTTGCAGTCAGTCTGTTTACTGCTTGTCGGAAACATTACAAAGAATGAGAGGAACAAAAAATGTTCACCAGCTCCCTCAGGACTCGCTTTCTTCTCTACAGGTCGTCCCTCTTAAAACCCAAACATTCAGAGGCAAACCGCCAACTGTAACAGTATGCCTCTGAGAGCCAGGCACTATGGAAATGATTGTGTGTGTGTGTGTTAAAGGGAAAGGTTGGTATCTGATTTAGTGCCTTATCCCCTCTGGGCTGCCATGGCAGTCATGTTGAGGTGCAAGGTAGAGCCACACCTCACACAAACACACCTATGCACAAAGTAAAACTCTGTATACTTTCTAACACCTACACTGTCTCGGATGACGTTATTTTCCTGCAGCTTATTGTTGCATTCCTATACCTGTCACTGCAGGCTTGCCGACTGATTATGAAACACACACCAAACACTAAAGCATTTCAATTCTCTTTGTCGTTTGTTGATAGAGATTAGGGGAACTTCTCGCACGGTGCCAATTTATTTCACCTAGATCACTCACTATAATGGCAAAGAAGATATCTACGTGGACTCTTGCAATCTGCATCAGTTTGTTGAATTACAGGAAGAGGAAGTTCATGCTTTATGTCCAATGTTTCAATTTTAAGTTCAGAAATTGGCAACTTATATTGACTTCAAGTGTGTCAGCATCTTGTTTTCCATTGTTTTTTCCCCTCCACTTCCTGTACACACAGGAAGTGGAAGCACATCCTTTTGTAAAAACATGTTTTTTAACTTGTTTACTTATAAATTTGCTGGATCATAAAAGCCAAATCAATTTCTGTAGGTGTAGCGTACTCAGTGTACATTACATAAATGGACATGTGTTCTGAACTTTGAGAATTGAATTGAATTGCTTTAGATACTCTGTCTATGACGTTAAGATCCAGTGTCTCTACAAAGCTCTCCATATAACGTGTTTTGACCTCTGGAAACAGTTTACGCTTCAAGAAGATGAACATTTAGTAAGGATGCGTGTCATTTAGTTAGTTGAGCTGTCAGCCTGACAAGCAGCAGCAGGATGCAGAGTATCCCAGTCACAACAGGAAACCAGGAAGTCACAACAGCTAACTAACATTTAAAGCATTTTATAAATGTCAGTTTATGAAGGAATGAAACATACAAAGCATTGTAAAGAGACACATTATTATCTTTTTATTTATTTATTTTTTATTTAAGACTTCATTATTGTCCACAGAGTTAAAGCAGACATAGACATACCAACCACTCAACCACTGCTGATATCCAACTGGTCCAGGAGGTGGGCTGCTGCTCTGCTTGAATAGTTAACGCATAAACACAAACACATAAACACACATTCACACATATGCCACGCACAAGCAGAGTCATCTGCCAAATGCGTTAACTGTCTACGGGTCAGTCCAGGGTTCGACAGTGCACCGGGTGTGTGTGAATTCACGAGCATGATGGGGCTCAAAAAATGTTAACAAGTTAGAAAAGAATCCCTCTTTTCTCAAAGGGGGATCTCTCTCTCTCTCTCTCTCTCTCTCTCTCTCTCTCTCTCTCTCTCTCTCTCTCTCTCTCTCTCATGCACACACACACATCCACAGACACTCAAGTCTAACAAACTCACCTTTGAGCCAAGACACAGATCATGAAAAAAACCCATAAACTTTAATAAAATGCTTTATGTTTAAAGATTTGCCTAAACTTGTTGCAGACAAATTCATGAGGATTTGCTCCAGATTTAGTCAGCAGGAAAAACCTTCAAACTAGGATTTCGATTCGTCTTTCTAGCAATCTCATAAGTACTTACTTCTTAGAAAATGTTCTCCTTGTGACCGCCTTCAAGACCCCAGAGTTCCTCTTGCTACCATCTAAAATTAAAAAAAGAAAATGCCTGATTATTAGCAGCCCTTTACTGCTTCTCCTGTGATACAGCAGGGAGCTGCTTGGATAAACCAGAGAGCTCTGAAACTAACAGCAGGCTACCTGTTTCTCTTTCTTCATGTAGATCATATGATGAAGTTCAGCATATTGGTATATTGGTTATTAGCCAGCTGTTTTTCTACAATGAAGAAACTATTGAGATAACTATTTTACTTCGAAACAGTCCCTAACAGTGGCTCGGTTTCTATAAGCATTGTGCGTTCCATACATAACAGTGATGCTCAGTATCTGGGACAGACGCACTGACCCCTTGAATGGGTGTCTGCGGTCAGAAATGGAGCTGGGCCTGAGGCGCTCTGCTGTGGCCGCTGCTCCCTCTATGTTATGATGAGCAAGAGCACAAGGGCACGTTTTCAATCAACTGGGGATAAAAAAAAAATTCAAATAAAACAGACACAGAGAGCATAATCATATTTGGAGAAAATTCATGAAAATGAAAGCTATTCTTCTATAGTCTGTCTGTGACCGCGAAGCATAATTTTGTTTTCTTTCTCCTGGAAATATTAAATTTCATTTAGTATCATAATAAATTAACAAACATTTTTTTCTTGTTGCTAAAAACCGTAATTAAAAAAACTAATTAGAAGCTGTGAATGAGGTAGATGGCATGGAGCTCTGAGCCTTTTGATCTCTGTTTTCACTGTAGCTTTCTCGGCAAACTTGTTGAGGACCTGTGCTCTAATTAACTCTTCTTTCCTTCCACTTGTTTAGTGTCGCATGTTGTGAAACATCAGAGGTAAACTACTTTGTGCTGATGTGAAACTGAGACATGTTGCAAAGTGAAAGCTGAACTTGTTCAGCTTTATCTATCCGTCCTGGATTCCTGGACTCAGCTGATATGTCCTCGACTTCTTTCTTTCTTGAGGCCGATTTGATTTTTAAAGAGATAAGTGGGTAAATGAATACACGTTGGACCCTTTTTAAGCCAAAAGGAGACAAATAAACTGTACATTCGTTTCAGAAGTTTCTATCTTGTTCTTTCTTTTAAGTCAGACTCACAAACACTCAGAGGACTGCAAACAAAGCCTCTCTCAGTGAAGTGCCTGAGGCTCTGTATAGACCAGAGCTGCATGTGGATGAGCAGCGTGTGAATCACACTTGGTTCCCAGACGCATGTTTGCACCAGACTTCACCTCCCCCTCCTGTTTGCTTCATCTCTCTACCCTCTGACGACCTTCCAGAGGTCAACATGTCTTTATATCATGCCAAACAGCAACAACTTGAAAGCAGTGCATAAAGAGAGTTGTAGTGAAAGTCGTGTGCTTCTTCTGAGCAAATTCAAGTTCCATTTTTCTGGATACATGATTCTTGCTTTTTTCATGAAAAGTCACGCAAAATGCATCAGCACTGTGGCCTAACATAGGGAGTCTGTCATCTTGGGTTAGGTGATGGGAAAAGATTTTGGTTTAACTTGAATGTAAATAAAGTAATGACCTGAATGAAAACACCTTAAAGCGGATCAATGCAAGTCTGGGTATGTTTACCATGCAGTGCGCACCCCAGAGCTGTAGGGGGAGCTCCAG
>JBBBVT010000020.1:9513786-9524270 GCA_037177035.1 Craterocephalus eyresii | reverse complement strand
GAACAGGTCAGTCAAGCAAAATACTTACTTCCAAGCTGCTGTATGACGATGATAATGCTGCATAGAGCCGCTTTAATATTCACTCTGTAATCAAAACATAAAGAGCTTATTATGCTCATGAGCTGCCAGTAAAGGAAAGTAAGACAAACAAATATAAAGAGTAACAGAATTTTCCTTTAGTAGATGAATACATTAGAATCCTTTTTTTAACTTAATAGAATAAAAATTTTAATCAACATTCATCTTGATCACAAACCTTTTGATGTTCAAACCTTTTGCATCATAAAAGAAGCAAAGAGATTCAGTGATTCAGATACTTGTCAGTAAGTTTCTTAAGATGACCTAATTTTGTTTAGAATTTGTCTTTCATCACAAAAGTTTAGAAATGTAAAAAAGTTATGATTTCTTATTAGCTCATGTAATTTTGCTCTACAGCATATTCTGCCTGTCCAGCTATCATGCTTGACAATTTGTCTGGAGGCTCCATTGGCACCTCTGTCAGACTGATTCCTTTCAAATGAATGAGTGGGTCACATTTTTCTCACAGGGATACCGTTGCTCTGCATGCTGCCTTCGTGGTGGTTAAGATTTGAGCCCTTTAAACATTACTGTTGTGGAATCTGATAGCTCTGGTGAAGGAATGCAATAGATCTGGCTCCTTAGGAGGAAGTCAAACACTAGCATTCCTAAGCTTTGGTGCAACAGATATACTGTTTGATAGTGAAATATTCAAATTTTAAGCAACTTTTGTTTAATTTTATAAGTTGGTCTAGCAAAAGACTTAAATTGAGTTGGGCATTTAAAAGACGCAATGAGAATACAAGACGGCAATTTAAGGAGAGTTGCAGACTGCTGTAATTAACAGAGCAAATGTGGAAAATATGCTTCTTGTAGAGTCAGACTCTGGGTGTGATTCTCTTCTGTTGTATTCTTTGCTTGTTGAGTCTGTGGTTTTAAGGAAACAGACTGAGTGGGACAGAGAAATAGAATGAGAGTGGAGGGTGTGCAGTGGAGTGGGACAGAAAAACTGTAAACAAGAGGCTGACATTCCCAGCACGTAAAAATAGCCAGTCATGTTTGCAGAAATGACTTCTGTCTGTCTGGGGAGAAGGATGAAAATAAGATATTCGGATGGCTTTAGTTTTCATTTTATTTGGAACTTGTGGTTTAGTGCTGTGTTTATGTTGCAACCTTATACCTGCATCAGAGTGTACCGAGTTTGGCAGTGGCTGTTCTAACTTTAGATGTGGTTTTAATTCTTTTTTTTTTATTCTCGCTTTAATGACCTGTTTTCTGTGCAGGCCATGCTGAGCTGACTTTTACATCAGCATGAATGTGGTCAGCTGCAGCATGACAGGAAACCTAAACCTGCTTCAGTTACTGTCATTGATCTTCTGCCATAAATTATACCAGAATTGACTTTGAATGTTTAAAATAGTCACTTTCAATATATGACTACACTTCTGAGATCAGTTCAGCCAGTGCATGGGCAACACTGCATATCTCATCAACCTCCTGAATTCAGGCTGATCACAAAACCTTGAAATTCCACACGTGTTGGTCAAAGTCAGGTCGGGTTGCAGGGAACTTGTCAGTCTGATGATTCTTCACAAATGACATCTGGGTGTTGAACGAGAACCTGAGACAAAGGGCTGTGGGTTTAGTCATGTCTCCCTGAGCCACAAAGTCCTTTTTACATGCCTGTTTTTAAGAGCAACAATATCAGTGTGGAAATCAGGTAGAGCGCCTTTGCATTGGAAACATTTTGTATCAACAGAAAAGCAGTACTCTTGATACTGTGGCTCGAAGGGAAATGTTATTAGCATCTCACTGTTAAACTTCACCTCGCTGCAGAACCACAATGCCGCTCTTGAGAATGGTACGGTCGCAGTTGTATAAATATGAACAGCAAATGAAAAGGAAATCAACAGGTGAGGCTTAGCACTGCACAGCGGTCTCACATGCATGCACTAATACAAAGAAGAGCTCAGATTCTTAATGTCAGAGGGCAGTAATTTTTTGAGTCTCCTTTGTCACCCTGTGATTTTTATAAACATGTTTTACATTTACAAGTTGAAAATGGAGAGGATCCTCTCATGTCAGAGAAGAGCTTTGTTTCTCTCTCATTAGGTTGTCTCAGTATTAAATCAGGCATAATGTCCTCTTTGTAATTCTGTGGTTCTAAAACTAATCATCACAGCAACAATGGTCACCTTAGGATAATAAATTAATGTATAATATTATATTGAAAACATTGCAGAGTTCTACACTTATCTTACATGTATTAATCTTTGTCAGCACATCAACTTTTCTGCAGTCATTCTAGTGACAGACAACATCCAGGCAGGATTCATCTCTCTCAAAATATAATTTAAGTTTTTTGTTTAGATTCCTGCCCTTTGTCTAAAAGGAAAAAAGACATTTACATTTATTCACAGATAAATGAGCTCTTATTTGGCAGGAATGCAATATAAAGGATTCACTTGTGATCTGGGAAATGTATACAAAATATGGTGAGTTTAACTGATCTTGATCTTTTTTAAGTGTGAGTGTTTTCTCTGTG
This sequence comes from Craterocephalus eyresii, assembly GCA_037177035.1. NCBI lineage: Eukaryota > Metazoa > Chordata > Actinopteri > Atheriniformes > Atherinidae > Craterocephalus > Craterocephalus eyresii. The sequence continues at coordinate 9,521,707 of JBBBVT010000020.1, read as the reverse complement.
CCTCTGCAGGAGACTCTGCTCTCAGACCACTTCTTGTTGTAACGGCACTGTCCAAATAAAGCATATTTTCTAATAAAACAAATATGCTAAATAAAGACTAAAAACCTGTTTTTATTTTCATCCTTGTTTCATCTTTTAGATTTTAGTTGTTTAAAGTCAAAGTTAGACGTGTATTAGAATATCTTAAGTTATTTTGTGGAAAATTCTTTATTTTGTGTAGTAAAATGAGCACTAGTTACTGGAGCACCACATCTATGCCTTTTATTATATCTAAGCTCTGTAACTATATTGACATGGGGCCATTTTTAAGTCACAGGAGATCTGAGAAGCTCTCATCAGCTTTGGAGAAAATTAAATATAAGCAGAGAAAACTATGTTTCTGCCTTTGTTTTAGTTAAACAAGCGTTACTTCAGTCAAACCTTAAAAGAGTGATTATTATTTTTGTATCATAATCATATATATTTTTATATCATAATTTAAAATACAGGCAGTTCACAGTTCTTTGACCTGCAGAATTTACAGTATTTTTTCTCCAGCTAAGAACTGTGCCCTCACTTAAATGCAAGCGACATGGAGAATATCTTTGTGTCACTACATGTGCATTAATCACAATTACTTTTTAATGGCACGGAGCGGTGCTGTGCAGACAGGTCTCAGGAGATGGAAGCATGATGCATTAACCTCCTGTGCACCCAAACACCTGCCCATTTATGAAGAGAAAATGGCTGAAAAGATAAAACAAGATAGACAATTTTAATTAACTGTTAATAGTTAAGATTTTCCCATATTCTTCATATAAGGCACTTACAAACTGTCCCCCACACCCCTCTTTTGAATATATATATTAAGATTCTGCTTCTGCGTTAAATGTAATTTACAAAAATGGCAAGAGAAGCAAAGTGGGAGGGAAAGTAACAAAAGCTGCCCTTAGGATTACAAAAAAGAAAAAAAAGAGCCATACCACCACACATGCAGCATCTGTTAAAGATATTAACATAAGATATTTACAAGTCTTTTTTAGACTGCTAGAATTGTTAAGGGGACAAAATAACACGTTAAAACAGCAGAAACTGCAGATTCAGAGTAATCTAAGACACAGATCAGAAGGTATTAATGTGGCAACCATATGCAGACCTTATGTTTGCTTGCCTGGTCATCTATAATGTATCAGGGGCACATCTGGCACTCAGAGACAACCTACTGCTGATGGGTTGACCGCTCATACTCAGATAATTGTGCACACTCGGAGACTTTTTTCCTTTCGAATTTAAGGCACCTTGTTGTGTTTTATTCTTTGTGCCATGTAAAAGCAATAGACTAATTGGTTCTCTGCAGCATGCTGGAAATCCTGGGAACTAGGAAAAACGTTTCTCAAGAAAAGCTAAATCATAAGTAGGAATGTTTATAACAAAGGAAGCAAGTGTTGAAGACAAAGCAGATCTTCTCAAGATGTGTCACTCTGACTTGTGTCCGTTTTAATAATTCAGATGAGCATCATTTTTGTCCCATGGGATTTGAAGAGATGACGGGGGAAACCACTCGTCTGCAACCCGTCCACCCAGGAGATCGTATTACCAGCACTGCATTAGTATGATGAGAGCACCTGCTCTCTCTCAGAGCTATTATCAGACACTAAATGAAGGTAGTCCGCTCTTATGATGCACAGAATAAAATGTGGTGATTAATAATTATGTCTGTTGGGGGAAGAAGACTTGCATAGTTAGACTGAGCCTTGATTGCAGGAAACTCAGGCTGAAGCATGAGAATCATTACAGTTTCGTGCACCATGAATAATGATTGCAGCTACTGCAGTTATTTCATTATTTCACACTCCTTGCAATAATTAAACACAGCAGTCATTGCTATGAAAATAACAAACTGTTATACTGGAAGATTCTTTTCCTTTCGTCTCGGGAGATAAATTCAGTGATCAATAACATTCCCAGGTTTGTCAGCTCTATAAGAAGCTACAACATATTTAGCTGTCTACCACTTTGGTCCAGATAAAAATAACTCAGCAGTGACTGCACTGACTGGCATAACATTATATACAGATATTCATGGTACTCAGGTCATGAACTACTCTAATGTACTACTAACTTTACTTCTTTTTACCCAGGACTGCTTGTGAGTACTATATTTTTAAATAATTTGTACTCGAAATGAGTGATTGTAAAATACTTCTAAATATACCTAAAAAATCTCATGCATTCAGTATTTACGTTTTATTCGGTGCAAACTTCAACTTTTAGAACAAAAAGCTGCTAAAGTGAAGAAAATGAGGATGATACTTGACATGAAAATCTGAATACTGACATAAAATTTTAACTTTCGCCTCGAATTTGTGTTTAGCTGGTTTATAAATAAAACTATCAACAAAACCTAACTCCTTTACATAAAAATGACAACCATTTTAACTTTTCCTAGTCCATTACCCTTGCTAAAATGTTTGCATAGAAGGAAGGATTTAATTTATGCCACAAGGAGAAACCTCCATCAGGTGATGATAGTGGTGTCTGGTTTGTCTGGTTTGTCTGGTCTACTGAAATAGGGCAAAGACGGACATGAAAATAATTTATTTTTTTTGTATTCATTGTTGAAATCTTTGTTGTTATATGCATTCATGCAGTGTTATTAGGAAAGAAACCCTGTAGTAGTTATAATATTGATGTAGTGTGCTGTGTGTAAGATCATCTTGAATGGTGAGACACAGGAGATTTAAATGAGGACCTCAATAGATATAAAAGAGTCTTTTTAAGGTAATGGAAGTACAACATATTCTTAATTGCTTACCATTAGATAAGTGGAGACAGGTATAGACTTATTCTTAGTCACAAATATGATAGTGGCATTAATATGTACTGTAACCTTCAATAAGATCACAGATCAGTAGTATCAGTGTCTCAGTAGTTAATCTATATTCGGCAAATAGCTCCCGCACTGTATTTCTGAGTTCATACATATCCACTGGGCCATGTTAAACTAGAAATTAATGAGTTATTGTAACCGGACGACCATGACTAATGAGTGATGTAAAAGGAAATGGCATTTTGTTCAAAGGACAGGCATTCCTCTGATGTATGATGGAAATAGTGGGGCACCCACACGCAAAATGTAACACATAAAAAAGTAAGGCAAAAAGTTCAGTTTTATAGGCAGCTGACATATGCATTGCATAAATTCTTGTTCCTAACATAAAGAAAAGGGAAAAATCCAAAACAACCCCCTAACACACGAAGAGAATAAACGATGACCACTGGAAATGCTGGCCTTGCACCCACACAGTCTCACTGATCCCTGATTCTTGAGGAGCATGCCAGCCCTCATCAATACTCACCACAGGAAAAAACCCCGAGCGCTTTGGCTTCTCATATCAAACAGCTTCCATATTAACAGCAGGGTGAGGAAAGCCACAACAATGGGAGGAATATTGAAAGCAGAGCTCGCCTCAAACTGCAGCTCTCAGCAGAACTTAGTCATAGTCCAAAGAATGGGAGACTAATCGCTTGGTCATGAAGTATAACAAGGAAGTATCTTATAAATAAGGATGGTGGGAAATAAGGAAGAAATCAGAACCCTTACACATCCTTTAATCTGGTTCCATCATGAATTAATCAGATTTCCTTGGATATATTTGGGATTTTGAAACCAGCTTCCCTTGAAATGTTGAGATGTGACAAAGCCTTAACTGTCTGTCTGTGTGTAAGACACCGTTAGCTAGATTATTTGCTTATTTATCCTGAACAGAGATGTGCAGGGTTTGTAGTTCAAACAGCTGCTAAACAGAGAGAAAGGGGGGGTGGGCTGGGGTTGGCAACATGCCCTACTTTTCTGATTACCTACGTGGAAGAAAAAGTAGAGAGAGGTTTTGAGGATGGTGGGTGGTCTGGATAAAATCTTCACCTCTTCTCTTTGCTGTGTGGCGTTTTGTCTCATTTTCAGTCTCTTGACCCCAGAGCCAAGTAGGGCACAAATAGAAGAAGAAAGAAGGGATTTGCTGTCCTAATAAGCACCTGTCTCGAGAGGGGAGGGGGAGGACCAGAAATTCTTGTCTGGCTTCTGTGTGTGTTAGTGTGTGTGTCCGTTAAAGCGCCATCACTATTGACATCACCAATGACTTGTTGATGGAACGGCCACAGGTGCTGGTTTTTCCTGCTGAGATTTGGGCTTTGGTATAAGCAGAGACAAGCGTTTAGCCACAGTCAAAAAAATTTGAGTCAAATCTTCTCTTCTTATCAGTCTGAGATGAAAAAATTGGTTCAAAATGTCATATGAGAACAAAGTTCAAAGCATGTAAGTTTAAATCATCCACTAATTTCCATGTTTAACAATGTTTGGGACCATTTTCTGTGAAGATCTGATATAGCAAAGATCTCACTCTGTTTAATTGGTCAAACTGTCCATTACTGTCCATTTTACGTCCTTTCTCATCCTGTGTGTTATTATCCTGAAAAGCGGAATGCAGCTGTAATATGTGTTATGAAATGCATTTTTTTCAACTCTGGGATGCTGCAGGGAAAAAACAGCTCCAGGAATGTACATAATGACTTGGTGTGCCATCAAAATTGGTCATGGAAATGGAATTTTAAAGTCGGGAACGTTATGTAGTGTTTCTTTAAAATACGCCTAGACACTTATTTTATCTCTGAATATTAGAATCAAAATAATTCTGATGCTAATTTGATTTGTTGCCTCTATGTAATTTATAACTTGACCGAGTGGGTAAATCACCTTTTTTTTTTTACCCAGGATTCTCTGCACCATCATCTGAGATGTGCGTGAATAAGAGGGCAGAAAATGTGCTCATCCTGGTATTTTTGGCAGAACCAAGAAGCTGCTTAGCAGACATGACAAGGCAGTTAGCTTTTACAACCACCGAAAACATAAATAGAGGCTGTCCTATATTTTGAGGGGGATTATGATAAATATTTGCTAAGAGCATAAAAGGCTTAAAAGGGTGGACTTGAGTCCAGAAGACAGCAAAGTCTCTGCAGCACCCACTTTGTGCCAGAAAATGCTAAATTCTCTTCTTGTTTCATAAGACTTAATATCTTGTAAATACATGGATGATAATAATTATTTGCATCTAAGGATTCATAAGTACGCAGATAGAAACACCAGGTCTCTCTATGATGTAAGAACATCAGGCCATGCAATAATAAATGTCGAACCATTTGTGATGAATAGAATCTGTGCGTCGAATTGCTTTCATATTTTTGGCAATTGGTGTCATTTCTGCTAAATGTCAAAAGTTGAAAGAAGTTTTGATCTGTTAGAGCCCAGTGCAGCTTATGTTATCACTAAGCTGCTGATATTCGCAAAAAAAAAAGAAAAAAAAAGATGAGATCCTTTGAAAAATATTGCCAGCTTTAATTTTCTGCTTTTTAAAATTTTATTTTCCAAAATGAAAAAAAAGAAAAATATGACTCTGATGGGGGTAGTTTTATAGAAGAGGAAAATTTCACAGCAAGATGACATCCACTGAGCTTATAGAGAGTCAGAGGCTGCAGCCAGACGGAGGGCTGTTAGTCATGCTGTTGGACTTGGGAGTTTTATCAGCTGTCTCCTTTGTCAGCTCAGGAATATTTAGACAGCAGTGTGAATCTTCGTTGCACTTTGAAGCTGCATAACTGCTAATGCTCTTATAAGTGTTCTGTTATCATGCCAAAGTTAAATAGTGACAGAATTATTAAAATGTATATAATAATTTGCATTTACTGATAATCCTGGAGGCAGCAAAAATTTGATACATCAGACTTTGCATAAAAACCACCACAATCTGGAGAGGCTGACACTAGAGCTAGGTTTGCAAGTGTTGCAGTTAAAGCACCACGGCTCTGCATGCTGAACTAGCTATATCACCTTTAGCCTTCCTGATAGTCTTGATGTTTAATCTCTTTGAGGTGGAAACTGAGCAGTGTGAAATAATGTGTAAAAATTTCTCTGTTTTCGAGTAAGAAGCTCACTAAGCCTGAACGAGATGGAGATAAAGAAATGATTTATTCTGTAAACCAAGGTCATATCCGTTTAGATTATTTATGCATCATGCTTAACTATGTACTTTATTTCTCACAAGGTCTTAAAAGAATGAATGAATGAAACTTACTTCCAGGGCTCTCATTCTGAGAAAGATGTACAAAAATACACATTTTCTTTTTGCAATCTAATGCTTGAAATGTTTGCCAGTACGTTTAGAAAATTTTAACAACAGACCATTGAGAAAAAGCATGGTGTGTTTTTAAAAAATCCAGCATGTCCAGGAGAGCTGTCCACTTCAAAATGCATGTTACATGTCAGCTGTGTTGTGAAATCTACTTTAAAATTTGCTGTTGTAGTATAAAATAAATCAAAATATAATGAAATGTCCTTATGATATTGGGATATTGCAAAAAGTGAAAAAAGAGCAGAGTAGTAATCAAATTAGCACAGTGGTGTTGGAAAGTGGGTAAAAAAAGAGAAGATTAAAGATCCAGAGTGAAGTTATTGTGCAAAGCTCAGCAGGGAGGACGTCCCCAGCAGACACAGTCTAACTACAAGATGGAGAAAAACCTGTGCCTGATTTGTCCTCAGAGAACAGCAGCAGTGTTTCATGTTGCATTATCTACAATAAGGCAGAGAAAGTGGAGCAATAAACTTGATTGCTGTGGGACAAATCTGATTGCTTTTTTAACGCAGTGGAAATGCTGAATCAGAAAATGGGCTTCAGGCAATTACCCAGGCCCCCAGCAGTAAGAGATGATCTGCTGACAGAGAGAAAGACTGGCACTTAGGGGAGGGGGAAAAACTCTCAACCCATGGATGAGGAAGTAAATTGACATTTGTATTGTTTATTTCTAAATAAAGGTCTTCATGATTTCATTCAGACCTTCAGGGACTTTTCCATTTGGTTTCAATGTTCAGCATTACATTCAACTGTCTCATTCTCAATCTTTTCAGGTTTTAATTAATGGGTAATTCAATAAGAACCTTACATTCCAGCCAAATATAATAATTCTCATGAAGCTGAGTTGTATTTTTATTGCTCGCATATGCAATCTTACAGCTTGACTTTATATCATAAACAAGTTGCTATATTACAAAGTAATAAAGGTGATTGATGTTCGGGTCAGAAACCTTGGCTGTGAACACTCCACAGATGCAGAACGGATCATTTTGTAAAGGACCAGCCATCTAAATAAAATCGCAGAGTGCAATGCAGATCAGCCACTTTAATGGATTTTAAATATGTACTTTGTTTGTCCCTATCTCTGGCTATCACAAATCAAAGCAGAGAATATCAGGAAGTCACAGCTTTGAATGCATTTTCAGCCGAAATGTGATATTTCTGACCCCATATGAAAATCCTGTATTATAATCTTTTTATGTAGATTTTGTTGATTACTTGATGTTGGACCATTTGATTCATTGCTAAATATGTAGAGTTAGGGCAGGAAGATAAGCTTCCTAACTGTATAACACTTAATTTGTGACAGAATCAAAAAGCCAAACATATACATTTCTAAAAAAAAAAAACAATTAATAAATGCAAACTTTTCCCTGTTATGCATGTATAATTTTCAGAGTCAATTCATTCTTGTGAGTTTGTGTTGATGTTCATTTGATCCACATTTTCAGATCTGATCTGTGTGTTTATTTTATATGGTTTATAAAATGTAAACATTTAAAGTCACTTGATTAAAACCTATTTATACATACAAGCGCCATGGTACAACACCATCGAATAAAATCAGATTTATTGATACTGTTGCAATTAGTTGAATTAACTTCTTCACTTTCAGTTTAGTTTTCTATTTGAAACAAATATTTATACTAGCTTCAGCTGATTTATCAACATATTAATTCACTCAGGAGGGGGAAGCAGTGCTCCATCGACACTGTGTACAGTGGAGATGGGGGGCTGCTGACCTCGACTCGGGATGT
>JBBBVT010000020.1:9502487-9513018 GCA_037177035.1 Craterocephalus eyresii | reverse complement strand
CTTAGCTGAGACAAGATGGACTGATAGATAACACATCAGCCTGGGAAACTGGAGTTCAAAGAGGAGCATTAGTAAAATAATTTAGGGACCAGGGAGGGCTGTTTCTCTCTTGCAGACCGGGACCAGGTTGAAGGGCACAGAAGATGGACAGTGACCCCGTGGCCTTGCAAAAATGCACACACATAGACACAAGTATTGCAATGAGTATAAAAGGAGGATTTTTCTAGGATAGGCAGGTCTCTTCAGGTTGCGCTGGGAGACTGCGCACGTTGGTGCAACAGAGATCAGCAGCTAAGGCTACAAACAGACCTCCTCTCGAGAGTTATGTATTTTCTCCTTTTCCTCAGACAAAGAATTGTCAATTGAAATAGCATAATTCTGGTGTTTGTCTCTTTTCTTATGATGCTGAATTAAACCAACATGACTCCTTCTGATATCTAAAAGGTATCCAAAACTTCAATACACAGTTGCAAAACTTCTCATCTGTTTGAACTTAGAAATGAACTATTTTTATTTAAACATTGTTATATAACTTATGTTATTTAAACATTACTTAAATGCATTACTTACTTAAATGCATTACTTAATTGCTACAATTAATTAGCTTAGCTTCATTAGTCAACTAGATGTGTATCTGAAAACCAACTCAGTAAAGGTGCTGCTTTCATCACATAAATGATTCTTAGAAGCAGGAATTTGGAGAAACTGGTTACTCAGATATCAGACAAAAAATGAGTGGATTAAGATAACAAAGGACAGGACTTAGCAAACTTGAAAGGTGGCACCAGAGATGTTGGAAATGCTACACCAGCACAGATCAACTGATACTGAAGGACTAAGATAAAAAAAAAATTATGATTATAGATGTGTATATATGATTTTTTTCCCCGTTTTGGTCTGCTTTCTAAGTCAAGTTCTTTTCACTACTGAGAAAACACACTTTCCTTTGCTGTCCTTTTCCAGAAAGACACCATGGAAAGCATAACAACAATTTTTCCTCAAACATGATGTATGCCAGTGTTGATGATTAAATCTACATTCCACACTGTGAGTGTCACAATGAAAGAGGACGCAGACAAAGAGTCAGTGATCCTTAAGGTTGCCTCCCTGTCTCCCATACTGTCCTCTGATTATCTGATCCCACCAGAATATCTGGTCACACTCTTCTTCCATCCAGATGGACAACTTGCTTTAAATGTCACATTCATCAAAGCAAGGAAAGAACATCTCTCTAGAATTTTTTTAACTTTTAAAACTGCTCTGTGTTATAAACTGTTCTGTAAATCAATATAAATATGCTGTGATTGATGTCTCTCTGGTATTTGTTGTTTTGCATGCATGATCCATCTTGCCTGTTCTGAATGCATCATATGTTCACACTTCGTAGATAAAAGGAATTGCGTGTCATTATTGATGCTTCATATTCCAGATGTTGCATGTTGGCGTTTACGTGTGAAGAGAAAAAGGATTTGATCCTTTCTAACACCATGTGTCACACATCTCACATACTGAAATGCTGCCTGCTAAAGATGTCGACAGGTAAATCTTAACAATGACGCCTGGGAAGAAGCTAACGAAGTATTTTATTACTTGTATTTTCTTTTGTCAAAGTCCACTCGAAAACTGGTTGCGTGTTTTCCGAATGTTTACATGTGAAGCTGAAGGTGGACCAGCAGGCGGGGACTGGATGGCTCTGATAACACATCTCACTTTGCATTAGATCTGTTGAAATAAGAAAATTAGGGAATAATTTAATGGGACACAAAAGAAGTATTGACATAACACTTTATAGCTCAAATGGAGGAGCAGTGGTTTATCAAGAGGGTGATGAATTAATTCCAGGATTCCCCTGACGATGCCGAAGTGTCCTTGGGCAAGACGTTGAACCCCACATTGCCCCCCAGTGTCAATCAGAGTGTGATAGAAAATAAAATGGTGCTTTGAGAGGTCAACATAAGACTAGAAAAGTGTGATACAAGCACAGTCCATTTACCATTTAAAACACAATTTTGAAAACCTACAAAACAATAGCACTGTACAAAAGTTCCAAACCACAAGTGACAATAATAAAGAACTACTGATTTGTTTTGACAGCATAATTCAGGAATCAGCACCACTGTCTGAATACGTGAGTTTAATCATCCAGCTGACAATGTGACATTTAAACCAAACTCACAACAAACACCAGCTACATTAGTCCTGGTAACATGAAATAAACCACAAGCAGCTCAGCTCAGCAAAAACCAACATGTCAACCTCAAACAAATTACTGTCTCTATTGCCACAGTTTCCAGAAACTGACGCTCTGAACCACAGAGTGTCTTCACTGTTGCCTGACCTGAAACAAATTTTTCTTTACAGGGACAAACACAATTTTCATCAAGCAGGTTTATATCTGCTTGTATCACTTACAGACTTGTAACTCCTAATGACAGATTATGATAATCTCATCAGTTGTAACATGCATTTCTCTTTTACTGCATCCCGTTTCAACGCATCGTAGCCATGTTTTGGTGATTAACTTATAACTGATGAACAATGACACTGATCTGTAACTCATCTGTGAAGCCACACACTGATCATTAGATGGCATATAGTCAGATACATAAACAACATTTTTTAAGACTTGAAGATAACCTGCCCTTAAAATTTGAAACATCTAGTTTTTACATTACCTTTCGCTGTTGGCTCGAATGATTACTTGAGGCAGCAATTTTACATTTAGCAGAAAAATATAATTTACTTTGGTGAGACTTCAAATGTGACAAATGATAAAAACAACCAGTTGGTTATGATTGTCTGCCTGTCTGGCTCATGTCGTGATTTTGTTTCTTCTTAGCAAAGCCTTGTGTTAGTTTAGTAAACATTTTATATCTGGATCCTAATTTACAATACATACTTTAACGATTACTGCTGCTACGTTTACATGCCTGCAGGCAACGTTCTCGTTTTGAATCACGGTTGAATCATGTTTGCATGTAATTTATAAGCTCCTATTAGCATGAGGGGTCAATGTACTGTACACAGACAAGAGATAATCAAAGTAAAAAGAAAGAAAAAAATCTTAACATTCAGAAGAAAAAAAATTTAAAAAGCCACTACATATATGTATGCTTTTAATAAAACAGCAAATGAGCTCAAATTATGTTTTTTTACTTGCAAGAATCCCGACAGATACACAGATCTATGACAAAAAGACAAATCCAATCACAGTCTTTCACACCAGTCTTTTCTTGGTTTTCGTAACACACACTATAGTGAATTATTGTCAGGGCACTCTATCATTCAGCTATTGTCTGTCTGGATGACAGGCTCATTCCTCCGTTTTGCCTCCCTTTTCTTACTGTTTTCCTATTCTTTTCCTCTTCTTTGTCTCTTTTCATAATGATTCTTTTTACCTCAACAATGATTTTTTTTTCTTTGCTGCGTGAGGGGTCAGTCTTTGTCGCAGCAGTTTCCACCACGCCACTTAATTCCTGCAGTTTGCTCTTTCTCACTGTTTTCCCACTTCTCACAGTCTTTTCTGAAACTTGTTTAAAATGGTTCATTCATTCTCATCTATTTGTCAAATACAGAAAGAAAACCTTTACAAGTCTGTCAAAATCACTGTTTTGACTGTGCAGAAACCTCCTTTCTTTTGGTGTCAGAGACAAATCCTTTCTCAGGCCCCAAAATAATTGGTCCAAAATATTTAACCGTAAAACAGTGTGAAAATAGTCCATTATAATAGCTGGCTACAGGTACCATATGCATAGTTAATGGTCTCCCATACATTCAGCCAGTTGTCTGTTTGGGGCTGCTTAACAAAAGCCTTTTGTGTGCTTCCAGTAACCCCAAGCTTTGCTAGTCATCTCACTTAATTGTCTATGCTCTGTTTGTGGTATGCTGAGAAATGTGTGTCTGGTGTGTGTGTGAGACAAAGACATGATCATCAGATTAGTCATTAGAATGCAAAATACAATCCCAAATTATTAGAGCCATGTGAATGAATTTTGCTCAGTTCCCATTTCAAAAAGGTGCCAGTAAGAATAAATTCAACAAGTAATCAAATAAGTAGATATATGTTTTGTCAATAATGATAAAGAAGTAATACATAGATTTGGCTTTTTTGAAAAATTATTCAACTAAATCACAGCTTTGTAAAGTTTACCTTGTTTAAAAGATGATCAAATAGAGTTCATTCAGCAATATAATGACCGACTGGGCAGTTTCAGCAACACTTGGGCCAATAAAATTCAGCATCAGGCCTTGGATCAGATACAGATAAGTTTAACGATCTAATGCAATCTAACATTAATCTGACTCTCTGAAGTTGCATGGAAACCAATAACATCCATTACAATGAATGTGAATCAAACTGTGGCAGCGATAGTAGGAAGTCCTCGAACTGTAGCTATTTACTGCTAACTGCCATCAGGGTCAGTTATCTAGTGTCGGTCATTTCTGGCTTGCTCTGCCTGTAAGTCCACAAGTGTAAAGAAATGCTTTAAGAATTTGAAAAGTCAGGGTTATAGGAAGTAAACTGCTTAACTAAATATGACTTGAAAATATCTTATAGATGAAACAATTTTTTCGTAATTCATTATTTCACTAAGTGTATCTTATTTTAGAACTACAAAAAACATAAACCTTTGTAGTTCATAGCTCATATAGTCGTTCGTAGCTCATATCACATCCTCAATTGTTTTGTCGTTTTTATGTGCCTAGCAGCAGGAGATGAACATGGGCATCATTTAATTGGCTCTGGCAATCAGGAAAAAATATGAAATAAGATTTTAAAAAGGATATTCCATATTTCTTTCTTGGAAATGGAATTTGTGTAGAAACCCTCCTTAACTACATGGAAAGGTCTTGGTTTGGCATGCCAAGTCACCTTGCATGTTCATTATAAGCATCTTCAAAGTTATTTTTGCTGTTCCATGCTATTTACTGTGAGAAGAGACACTATACTTTACCCTATCCATTCAGTGTGTTACTATAATTGCATAAGACTGCAGGCAAAAAGATACAATTGTGTGTAATTTTCATTCATTGGACACTATCCTAAAGCACAGTAATCTGACAGAGATAGACCTTCCACCTCCAGTGCTAAACTATCCTTTGGATGGCGATGTTTAATCTCCTTTCCTTCAGGAAGCATCACCACCAGCAGGACATCCTTAACTGTGTGTCTCCACTGGGAGATGGACCCGAATAGATGTGCATGTACAGGAAGTCTCTCATTGTTTAGAAAAACCCCCCAAACCAGCCTGCAGGCAAAAGATTTTTTGCAAGTCAAAACCCTTTTGTTTATTTTTCCAATTAGAACGCATAGACCAAAAAAATCAAATTAGGCCACTGAGTTTTCCAGTGCAGCAGTTTTCCTGGTGTTTCCTGAGTGCCTGGTTATCTAAATGTGTGACAGAGTAAATCATTATTTCCAGATTCCAAAGTTGCTGTTTGCCTGATTGTCCTTTGTCTTTGTCAAGCGTTTTTTGATGAGAAAACATTTTATAGGAGATGTGATAAATTTTGGTGGGACAGAAGAATCTGCTGAGAAAGTTATTTTTTTTCTTCCTCTTTTCCTGCAGATAATATTGTGAACAATAGGCTCATTAAGGCTGCTGCACACAAAAGAAAACAATGCAAGCATTCCTTTGACAGTTAATCATTTCACGTAATCGTGCACACTGTGCCAGATTATATGAGGGCTGAATTAGTTTGTGGATATGCATGAGCGCTGCAGCTTGTGGTCCTCCTTGTCTGTGGTCACTCTTGCTTACCGGTCTGACTTCCTCCTTTGGAGCAGGCGAGAGGAAGTGAAACCCGATCACTTAGTGACCTGTTTCCTGTCTGTGTGATATCAGCAGGTGAAATCTGATCTCTGAAGTACATTCACATCACCATCATGAAAAAAAAGGCTAATCAAGCATCCATCTTGCATCCTATGTGAGCTCTCTCCAACCAGAAGAAGTCTAATTTTGTCTCTTGTCTTATGACTTGCTCCTTACCTCCTCCAAAAATTGTCTAGTTTATGTCTGTTTATTTAAAATTGCACATATATGTGTCCACATATCTGCTTTTCAAGAATTAAAAGTATAAGAACATCTCTGATGGTCAAGAAAGTCAAACTCAGTCCTTTCATTCTTTCGCATCCTTAACTTGTTTATATTTTCATTCAGCTCGTTTGTCTGAATGTAACTTCCTGAACAAACTTCAAGTGAATAAAATGATACCTTTTATTTGTTTAAACAAGGTGTTGACTGCATTTTGGCATGCGAAGAATGTACACAAGAAAAGCTTCTTCGGCTAAAAGAAAACTCTCTTTGTTTGACTCCATGCCAACTGTTGTGAGACACAGCCTGAACCAACACTTGCCCCGACAAAGGCATGACGTGACAAGTCTTTTTATACCGTACACCGAAACCAGAGGGAGAAAAAACCATGCGCTCATTTAACCACTGGTTTGAGCCGAGATAGGTGGGCAGAAACGTAAAGGCACTGCCCGCTGTTCTTCCCTCAGCGAAGCCCAGGAGGCAACACCTGGGAAGATCTGCGTCAAACAAGTATGACAGCCACAGCTGTTTCAGCCACGCGTACATACGCACATCCTGCCATCTGTCTCCTCGTATCAGTGGTTTGATTAATAACTCCTGGAGTTTTATTAGCTGGCCCTTTTTTGCCTCATGTCCAGCATGCTTCTCTGACTAAGAGAAAAACAAAATAAATCTGAGTCGTAGTTGTGGTGGAGGCATTGCTTGAAAATCATGAGAGAAGGCTTTTCATGGAAATTGAAATCTTTATATTGACGCCTTAGAGACGCCTTAAAAATCGCATAAACTATCTTAAAGGACAGCATGAAGGAGAAATTACTCAACTTACTAGTCAAAGAAATGAAATTAATGCATCTCAAGCCTATAATTAATAATTTATGGTCTCTGTAGGGGATGTATGGCAGCTTTACTTCCTGCTTTCCCTTCATATGTCCAGAGAATCCTAAAAGAAAAGTCGCAGCTTACATGAATATAAGCATCGAGAGTAGTAATGAGGAGGAAATATGACTGATGCACGAATGAAAGGCTGAGACAGAGAAAGCAGATAAAGTATGGAGATGGAAGAGCGAGACAGAATGTAAACTACGTTGGAGAGCTGATTGTGAATAATGAATTTGGAAGCTTCAGGCAGCTTTAATTAATTGTTTTTTGACAAATGAAGGAAACAAAATCAGTGGGTTGCATGCATTATATATATGGGTTGTCACGGTTATATTTTAAACACAAATACAGTAACATCCTTGATTTATTTCCTCAACTCCTTTCCTCTGATCCCATTAAAGAGGAGGTGAAGATAAATGGGAGGGAGGAGTCATGGTAACAGGCATTCAAGGAAGTTGGAGATATAGTTTTAAACATAATATGAGCATTAAAGTTGTTTGTTACAATATATGTAGATTAGATCAATTGAAAATGCAGGGTTATGAGATAAACCCCCCTTTAGATCATCAGTTGTGGGAGCTACAAAAAAAACTTACTCTGGCATTGTCTTCCTTATAGCTCCTATGAAGCCTTCTCTCTCTCTCTCTCTCTCTCTCTCTCTCTCTCTCTCTCTCAGTTTTTGCTCCTGTAGGTACATTTTACAAGCAGAGTTACAGGTAAAAGGTGGAGGAAACACATATGAGATAATTCTATGAGTTTATTGTGTCCACAGTTAAACACAACTCTGGGAAGTTACCATCTATCATTAGATACATACAACCTTGAGTGGGAAATCTTTGTTGACAAAATTCAGTGCTTTAAAAAAACAGCTAGAAAATATTCAAGTATTCATTTATTGGAATTGTTATAAATTGGATTATATGATTGATTTATTCTTAGTAGATTACAATTTGATTTGAGTGAGCTGGACTGAAAACAGATAACTATTTTGTGAATTAGCAATGTATAAATAAAGCTGAATTGAACTTTGATGTATCTCACCAACAAATACAACAGATATCGATGCAACGGCCATTTTGTGATGAGGAAGAAATGACAAGTACTTTCTGAAAATTATGTGAGAAAATTTCCAAGCATTTTCACAAGAACAAATCACTGTCTCACATCTTTATCTACTTATCCCCTCATTTTGTCTATGTGAATTATTATTGCCATAAATTTCCAAGCCAACTGCTGTTGGATAGTATGCTAAATCATCCTATAATATCAGCTCAATCTAAATGTAAAAACTGAGGCACAGCACAGATGTGTATAACCAGAGATAACTCACCTTTTCTATTAAACCACAATACTGATTAATCTTAACAAATTAGATCTAACATTATTTGGCATTTTTTTCCACATAAATCTTTAATTTGATGGCTGCAGCTTAAAACTACCCACAACTGCAGCTTCAACTTGCACAGTAGCTAACTACATTAGCAGGTGATAAGATCTGCAGGTGACAGCTCATTACAGCCCATTACACCATCAAGCTATTGGAAATCTTTGAGCGAGATTCCTTCACGCCGAAACAGTACTTACTGGGTTTTTGTCAGTTATTAAAACTCATTGTCTCCGTTTCAAGTTATTTAAATGTTAATGTCCTCTCCGTTAAATAAACCATGTCAGATTCTTTAGATTGTTGACCGATGGTTTAGAATAGCTTGACCACAATAGTTAAATGACGTAGCGCTCAGATACACCTCTGCATATCGTGGCTTCACACACATCTGAGATGACCTCTGCAAAGGACAGGGCACACTTTGCAGTCCGGTGCAGATAACGGTCTCTGACTGATTAAACCTTATCAGGGTTGCTAAGCAACAGCAACCAGACTTGGGCAGACTCAGGAAATTTTTTTTTCATTTATATTTCATCCCATGTGCAAGCGAGGCCACTGCAGCCGTTGGATCTTTTCGGTGGGCCTCGCTTCCCTGTATTCATCCACTTCCTTCCTGTCAGTCAACCAGAGGAACGTGTCTACGTTTCTGGGTCTTATGGTGCACTCAGCTGGCTTTTGGGTGATATCTGTGACAGCCTTGACCCAATTCACATTTGTCTTTATTGTAAAAGAGACAAGGACAAGCAGTATTGTTTTCACAGATGTGGAAAAACATCCCATCATTTTTAAAGCGCATTTGACTTCATACATTTCCTGCGGGACAAGTGGAAATAACACCGCATGGTGACACAGCTAAAAACAACATTCCTCCCATGACATTTATATTTATAATCAATTTAGGCATTGACTTTTTTTATGCTCTGACTCCCTGTTTGATGCATGAGCTTTTCTGTGCAGCCTTTCCACCATGCATCACCCCTTCCTTGTAATTTGATCTCTGTGTCTAAGTGCTGTATTCTCTATGAATGCCTCTGTTGTGTAGAGAACAGCCATGAGAACATAACTGCTCCCAGGGGAAACTCTGGAATAGATCATGTGATGGGAGCTGGGAAGAGCTGATTCAGCAGTCTGCTCTAACTTGACCCCCTCTACATTTCATTGCCCACCCTACAGCACCCCCCCCCCCTTTTTATCATCCCATCTTTTCCCCTCTATCTTGTCTAAGAGAGTACCCTTTATCAAGTCTATCAGTCTGGGAACATGAAACAAGAGGTCTGTAATGGGGTTGTTTCAGGAAGGAGGGGCTGGGATCCAAAAAGCAGAGATAATAATAAAACCATGGATAATTGTGGAGAAAATACAGATAAACATCATTAAAATATTCTTCTTGTATTAAATGTGATTTTAAGCCTAACCCAGGTGCACCCAGCTCCACTCCACTGGGTTTTAGATGTGCCCTTGCTCCAGCGCACCACTTTCAAATTAAATGACTTACAACACCTTGCTGTCAAGTGCTGCCCAAGCATGTTAACCCATTAATCTAATTCAGGTGTATTGCAGCAGAAAACATCCAAAACCTGCAGGGAAGCAGTCCTCAAAGACTGACTTTAGACTCCTTTGTCTTTAGCCATTCCCACAAATTTAAATTTAAGTCTGAACTTTGCAGATGAAACTGACTGTTGCGAATTTTGCTAAATAAAGAGTCTTAAATTAAGTCTGACTGTTATTTTCTCATCTCTCAGTTGGAAAAAAGATTTTAAAAATAGATTTCAAGCTATCGAGATAAACAAAGCCAGTGTTCTGTCAAATAAATGTGTAGACACTTGAGTGCCAATCACACTTCTGCTGAAAAGATAAAGTGCTTTCAGATACCATGGCTCTAACTCTGATATGAAGACTGAGAAACTTTGTGCTTTCTGGTGAATTCGTAGCGATGGGAAGTTTGGCTCTTTTCAAATATCCTGCCCTTCTGACTTGGTTGTAACGCGTGCAAACCTTTGGCAGATCGGGCCCCTTGTCTTCTATGAGGCCCTTTCTTTTTTACATACCGGTATGAACCTTGTATTCCTTCCTGCGTGTGCACGCATGGCCATCAAAATGAAGTCCCGCCCTTTCTAAAGAGAATCAGCTCTTAGAGGCAGCCTGTTCATGATCAACTCAACTCAACTCAACTTTATTTATAAAGCGCTTTAAAACAACCACAGCTGCCACAAAGTGCTGTACATGTCAGCTA
>JBBBVT010000020.1:9474492-9490424 GCA_037177035.1 Craterocephalus eyresii | reverse complement strand
CAAGGATGCCAATAAAAGATAACTACAAAAGAACAATCCAAAATCCCAGAGGACTGAATGAGCTTATCCAAAGATACTAGAGCCATTTAGGGCTGCAGTAATTACTTAGAAAAGACAAGAATGGTTACTAATTTGATATTTTTGTAAATAACAAATTAAATAACGTTAATTTATACAAGAGTGCAAATAGTTCATCTGTATTTTACCTTATTGAAGAACATGCTCAGTTTAGCAGATATACTGTACTAGCACAAGCTGCTAACCAAAACTTGCCAAACCAAAAAAATTTGATTTTCCATATTCTGAGCAGATGTTTTTGAAGTATTTTCTATTCCTTTAAAAATCTGCACAAGTAATTTATATACTTTTGTGTAATACCTTTATGATTGTTTACATATCACAGTTGGGAAAATTTCTCCCTGTACATATGCCAATAAAGAATATAAACAGACTGAAGAGACTAAAAATGTATAAAGAAGATTGAAACTAATGATATCGATCTTTTAAGTAGCCGATGTTTTTCTGTCTCTATAATAAAGCAGTTTGCTTGCTTTACAAATCCTGTCACATCACCTTATGTTGCCACCCTCTGACACTTGATTGGCTCACCGTGCTCACGTTCATCCAATCAGAAAGCCGCTTTGGCTCCGCCCGCCACATCACCAGCATGGCGGAAGACGTAGCAGGAATTCCGACTAAGCTCGGATGACAGCGTTGCAGACTGACTAACCGTTGAAGACCATCCCGTAGCTATACAGATCTGTTGCCCGGCGACACTTAAAGACAGCTAACCAGCTGTGAACAGCTCGTGAACACACACAGCTGCCGTTGGGCAGACTTCACAGACAGTGGATGAAGTCAAGTGTTTTGCCCTGATGCTCAGAGTTGGACCTGTGCCTTTTGTCCACCCGACGCCGTTGCTGGAATGAACTAGAATATTTACCGTTGCTGACTTCCCCAGTAACAACACAATGGATGTGTTGGAGCTGCTGTATTTGGACGAACTGTCCCACGGACTAGCAAACTTGTCCATGTTTCCTTACTTTGACATCGCGCACTATATCGTGTCAGTGATGGCTCTGAGAGAACAGCCAGGTAAGTAGGAAGTTGACGTGCTTCATGTGTTAGTATAAAGCAGGAAGCAACACTTTAACTTTGTTCTGGGGACGTTTATAACCTTGACACTAGAAGCACAACAGGCCTCCAGCTACATTGTTATATAAAGTTCACCTCCTGGATGCCTCCCAAACACTCTGGATGGTTAAAAATACACATATTACATCAATCAAATGCTTAACCTAAAACAGATCATGAGCAGGTTTTCTGCATTGCATTAATTGCATACCCCTACACCATATCACTTCTAGTTTGATAGATTTATTAAATAAGTTAGAAAGTTGGAAATTCCCCTCGCAGTATCTGACTTTAAACTTGTTTATTCTTGGTATGAACTTTTTTTTTCTTTTTTGGTACGGTCATTTTTCTGGATTTTTATCCAACTTGTAGCGTAGTCATTGTGCAGCCCAACTGCCGGTTTAGTGGTTGTGTCAACTGTTTTAACGGCTGATGACTCTCAGATTAGAACGCCCTCTTCCACAAATCCACCCAGAAGCTTTGTTAAATGTGTTTTCTTTTCTGTTTCTGATGCTTAAGACGTAGGGAATCATCCTGACTGAGGGCAAAATGCTAACATCTAACAGCCCCTACAAACTGCAAGGCTTGCTAGTTTTAATCATTTACCTGTATGAAATAATGGTTCTCAATTTCAATTACTGTGAGAAAATAAATCACCTCAATGTTGGTGTGATAGTTTTTAAATTCAAACTTAATTATAAGACATTATTATTATATATTAACATTATTATAATATATATTGATTGCCAATACATTCTCATTAGGGAAAATCTCAATAACATAATGCTAATTACTCAGCTGGCTCTCTGCAAAACACAAAATTTTAATCAATCAAACCTTTGATTAGCATCACAATTGTCTCATTTTTATGCTTTAAGCAATTGATATCAGTAAAAACGCAAACAGTACTTCACAATGGCAGTTTCTTGCTAAGAAAGTGTTTCTGGTTCAGTACAGCCTGTAAGCCAGTCAAATGTCATTCCATTAGGTTGTAGGAGTGTCCGTAGGAGTGATAATTAGAGTGCATAGTATCAGCACACTGAGCCTAACCACGCTGCTTTTGTTGACAGGAAAGGCAATCACCACACTGTTTAAGTACGGTGACCTATATTTTGGACTTTAAGATTTAAATTTGGTGTAAAAATTTTATTTTTGGGCATAAATGAAACTCAAAAGTAAGTGAAAGAAACTTCAAAGACAGCCTGTTGAACCCCGTCGCAGCTCAGACCAAAGGTGGGCACTAAGCCACGTTATGTCACCAAGATTGTCGATGTGGAGACAGGTGGACTTTTAACTGCGCCGCGGTTGACTTTCCACACACACACACACACACACACACACAAACACAAACACATGCAGCTCATTGTAGTCCCACTGCTCTGGATCTATTTTGGAACTTGCCTTGCAAAGCATCCCAGCTGCTGTGACCTTTTAACCCATTGTCCTCTGCTCATGGCATTATTTATCTGTTGGAGGAAGATACAGAGTCAAAATACGCCCAAACAACCAGCGATAAGGAGACCCTGCAGAGAAATGTTTGTTTGCTCATACCTGTTTATTGACTTAAAAAAAGGACTGAGTTTAAAGGTGGCCAAGTTACTGCGAGAATCCCATAGGAAGACCTGAATGTCAATGAAGCTTGTGAGACAAAGCACAGACGCAGAGGGAACCAACTCCTTTTCTTCTTTTCCCAAAAAGGAAAGGAATGCCATAAACCTTTCAACCCTCCGTCTCTTCTTTTTGCTGTTAAATTTTCTTATCCTGCTTCATAAGGATTCTCATTAGAGTCCGGTAAACCTACCTCAGACGTGTAAAGCCCTTATAAAATGTT
Organism: Craterocephalus eyresii; assembly: GCA_037177035.1. Lineage (NCBI taxonomy): Eukaryota > Metazoa > Chordata > Actinopteri > Atheriniformes > Atherinidae > Craterocephalus > Craterocephalus eyresii. The sequence goes on along the minus strand of JBBBVT010000020.1, from coordinate 9,487,459 downwards.
TCTGACATGAATTCAAACATGTTTTATGCAAAACGTTGCAAAATCAACCAGGGGCCAGTTTTTTTTTTTGTACATTTAATCTCATGTTGGAGTTATTTTAAACTAACTCCACTAACAAACGGTGTCACAAGCGGATTCACAAGTGTAGGAGGCAGAAGGAATTGTTGTCATTTAGAACTGCATTTGATGGCCGTGTCCATGGAGGAAAGAAGAAGCAATGGAAAGCATTTGAGCCCAAAAGAGTTGAGGACTGACAGATAATAAACCAACCAGTTTGGGAGAGATGTCAAGTATAGAGGAGGGAGGTCCTTATGGCTGGATACAGGTTGTCTGTGTGTGGTTGACAGCATTGGTCACATTAAGATAAATTAAGATCAGCTGATCGGTTTTTCAGCTAGAAGCATCTGTTAAGTTCTCATTTCTTTGTGTTGATTTCTAAACATCCTGTGACTTACCAAAGTTATGTGACCGAGTGATTTCTAAAAAGGAAATGGCCCTAAGAGTTTTAATTGTCAAGGGACATGAGCCCATGTTCTGTTTCATCCCTCTAAACAAGCAGAGGAGGAGAAAACAGAATTCCAGCCAGGGCTGAACGACATGTTGCAGCTGCAACAAACTTGTCTTGATTATTCAGATTTGACTTGGAAATGTTTTTCCTCCACATGTAAAACTAGGAGGGTGGATGTGGTGAAGGTGTACTCACATGTGGGCCTGTCAGATGAGTCCAGGCAGCATATTCTGTTGCGGTTAAAAATGTAAACAAACCATTTTTAAAGTGCTTTTGCATTACACTTGCAGATGAGTCATGTTTTAGGAAGTGATCCTGATGCAGTTTCACATTTCAAACGTTTCTGTTTCACTCTGCTGTTGTCTGGATGGTCGGACTCAGACACTGACTGCAGCAGTTTTTTTTTTTTTAGCTAAAGGTGACTGAGCAGTAGTGTTTACTGTGTAAGCAATGGGCTGCACTCTTGACCGCTGTGCCAGAGCTGCTGTCAGACCTAAAGCACCACCATTCATTATATGCAACCATCACAGGAAAAGAGGGTGTGCAGCAGATAACAGTTATGATGCCGGACTGAAGGCTTATGCTTTTGTTGTTAAGGTTTGCTGAAAATATGTCAGGAAGAAAGACAGAGAGAATCATTTAAACAGCTGATATGTCCTCTTTGCATTATTTTTCAGTTAAATTAGGGATCCAAATTATGAATTTGTTGTGAGACGAAACTTAAAAAGTGATCCCCTAAGCCTGCGTCTGCAGCAAAGGCAGATAGGCTTGTCAATGGTATCAGTTGCTATCAAGGAGTCTGTAATCTCTCTGTAATCTCCAGATTAGATTACCATGTTGGTTGAGTGCAGCCACGGACACATGGGGAAGGTGGGGCAGGCTTCACTGAGGGCTACTTGTCTCAGGTGAAATGTATACATTGTGGTGGTAAGAGGATTTACTCTGTCCAAAATAGACAAGTAAGTCTGGCAATGCAATACAGGATGTTTGGAAAAGTGCATAGTCACATAAATGGCATAGAAACATGTCAGTACTCTGAGATTACTCAGTAATATTTCATTAAAGAAATAACAGTTTCACAGCTTAGGTAAATAATAATTACATGAAGTGTATTTAAAGTGAGGAAATCCAAAACAGCAACATAATGCAGAACCACTCCCATGTTGTGATTTGTCTTGAACTCGTGAATGTTCTGGTCACAACTGTGGAAATGGTTTAAGCAGAAAAGGGAATAGAGTTCTTTGTAAACAGGGTGGAAGCAGAGTAACACTGAGCTGCTGTTGTTATCTTCAGCGAGCTCATCTCATCAGTGTTTCTAAGTATAAATGCCATTCCTCAGGCCTGCACTTTGAACTGTAAGCGCCAGAGCAAATACTCTATCTGTGCGTCAAACCCTTCCCTTCTTTGTTTGCACTACTCGTGAACTATGAACAAGTTAATATTTACACTGTAAAGGAGACTGCGAGGACACTGAAGAGACCGGAGTATCCACCTCTTCCGTAGTATCTCCCACTGAACTGATTAGACCATGTTAAACTGGTTTTTGTAATAAATCAAGTCTAGACAACTTTAAACTTGTATCACTACTCCATGGTTAGTTGTGTAACACTTATTCTGCTTTGGTGTTTTTCAGTGCAACAGTGTTTATCTGGCATATTAGTCTTTTAGACATGAAATGACAGACTGTCACCACCTCAACACCTAATGTACGGAAATGTTCAAGTTTTACAGAAATGCCCAGTAACTGTGCTGAATGTTTCTGTTCATGTGCAGGAGCTCTGAAGGTGTCCAGAGTCAGCCCCTTGGCCTGCTGGTTCAGCTCCATGCTCTACTGTTTCGGGGGAGCTGTGCTGTCTGGGATCATGCTAGCAGAACCACCAGTCGCACCTTTATCCAACGGCACCGGTGTCCTGCTCGCTTCAATCATCTGGTAAACATCGGGACGATTAAAGCAGAAGGAAGGAAAACAGTGATTAGTGAAATGTTGAATGACTTTGCAGTTTAGTGGAGAGGAGATGCACACTTATCCTTGTCTGTCATGCTTTTTCTAAATGTAAGGAAGCATGAAATCATCAGGCTGCTGGATAAAACAGAGACCTTATTGTGGTGCTGTCAGTTTTAAATATGAAGCTTTAGTGCCCTCTACAGGCGGAATACAAAATTACACCCAGCTCACGTTAAATACATACTCCCCTCTGCTGGTTAATAGAGGTATTTGAGAAGCACATAGGGGTGATGCTGTCAGAGTCATCTTTTTGCTTTGTTAACAGGCCACACGCTGTAGTTTACACACACCTAGCAGCTGAAATATGTCTGTGTGTGTGCACACAATCAGAGGGCCATATGTGTCTCTACAGGTACCTCGTCTTTTACTGCCCCATGGATGTGGTGTACTGCTGTGCAGCCCTGCTACCCCTCAGGCTGGTGCTGTCAGGAATGAAGGAGGTGACCAGGACGTGGAAGGTCCTCGGAGGGGTTACTCAGGCACAACAAAAATACAAAGACAGCCTGCTTGTTATGATTGCCATCGGGTGGGCGCGAGGTCAGTAGGCGACCGTGTGCATGTGTCACAAAGATTATGTTCTAATTTATGATTTACCAAAGGCTGCTTTCAAGTTACCAGAAAATATGTCAATACTGTACTTTTATATATTTATTAACTTCAAATATTGTGTTTGTTTGTCACTCACCAGGTGCTGGAGGAGGTCTCATAAGTAATTTTGAGCAGCTTGTACGGGGTGTGTGGAAGCCGGAAACCAATGAGCTCCTCAAGATGTCTTAGTAAGTGTACTACAGGACTTTGATACAACATATTATATGCAATATATTAGTAATCTATCTTAATATCAACACTTTTGATAAGACAAAAAAGGAGATCAATAGGAAGATGTTTTGTACATTTTGTTTATCTGTTTTAAGTGGTATAGCACAACAGGTTTAAATGCTTTATTGTTCAAAAAAACTAAATTTTCCTCATTATGTATGTCTATCAAGCACCTTTTCTCTTTCTGCATTAAACACCCCATTTACAGTCTCTTCAAGGCCCCCTTCTCCAAAGGACCAGTCTCCTCTGGCTGAAAATAATAGAGCTTGACTACAGCTCTCACTGTTATGTATTTCAAGTGGACAATTATTGTTCATACAAATAATCACATTTTAGGATTTCTCCCCTTCTCTGCTTTTACGCTGTAATTACATAATACGCTGACTAATAATGTGATAATTGAGCTCACGCTTACCAAAAATGACAGTTATTTGATGGGAATGAATATAGGAACATCAGCAAAATTGCCTGTTTGCCTTTTAGATTTCGTAAAACAAGTTGCTGAATGCAACACTGACTTCTTTGATAGGGCGTCAGATTAATCAGCCGGAAAATAAGGAGTTAATATGACATTTTCTTTTGAAGAAGTTTCGTTCAGCTGTTCCTAAAACAGTGAATTAAGGCCACTGTGAAGATTCTGCATCTTTTATCACGATTACCTCAAATAAGTGCTATTGCATGGCCAATTGTAAAATTGAGGATGACACCAATGTTTATACTTTGCTAGGAATGTAAAAATAATTTTAGGACAGTCAATGTGTAGATGAGTAGAGACCTGTCAAGGGAAAAGCTTGGGCTGTGGACAAGGCCTTTCAGTGTTCAGACACACCTCTAACATAAATGTACTCCTTGGAAAATTAGAATACCAAGAAAAGTAGTTTTTTTTAGGCAATTTAGCATAAAAGGTGAAACCAATACATTTTATGTACAGAGATGGAAGGTTTTACTTTCAGAGGCCTGACATTTTTGTATTTAAAATTAATTTTAATTTTATTCAATCAGTATTCAATCAATCAATCAATCAGTATTCTAATTTTCAGAGCTTTTCAACATAAAATATGAAACCAAAACATTTTATGTACCAAGTACAGATGCAAGAATTTACTTTCAAAAATGTTCATATTCAAAATCCATTTTTTATTGATTTCATGCAGTATTTTAAATTTCTGAGCTTTTTAATTTGCGGTTTTATGAAGCTGAAAAATCCTAATAAGAAAAATATAAACAAATAATGACTGAAATATATTTTTTCCATACTATTTGCGTATAAATGTACATTTCATCTTTAAAGTTAAGTTACAGGTATTAATCAGAAAATGTGAATATCCTGAGTAAGTGCATGCATTTCTCTTACTTCAAATAAAAAATGCACATATATAGACAAATAGTATGCAAATCAATATATTTCAGCTTTTATTTATTTATATTTTGCTGATAAGGATTTGCAGCATCAGAAAACCTCAAATTAAAAAAACTCTGAAATTTAGAATACTGCATGAAATCAATAAAAAATGGATTTTGAATATGAACATTTATGAAAGTAAATTCTTGCATCTGTACTTGGTACATAAAATGTTTTGGTTTCGTCTTTTATGTTGAATTGCCTGAATAAAACAACTTTCCCAGCATATTCTAATTTTCCAAGTAGTGCCTGTAACTAATTAATCATTTGCTTCTAGTTGATCCGTTTATGAATTTAACAATGTGATGTATATATTTTTTTATGTTATGATAAAATACTTTCCTTTATTGTTGGTTGTTAAGCCCCACAAAGATCACCCTGATTGGGGCGGTGCTATTTGCTCTGCAGCAGACCCACTACCTGCCGCTCCAGAAGCACCACCTGATGCTCCTCTACACCATCTTTATCGTTGTAAATAAGGTCAGTCTCATTCACTTGATCAGTCTCAGAATCAGAAAATGTCATTTATCCCCAAGGGGGCAATTCTGTCCACAGCATCACAGATACACAGAATAAAAAATACATGAAAAGATATATATATGTATGTATGTATATATATGTATGTGTGTATGTATATATATATATATATATATATATATATATATATTAGGAGTGTAACGGTTCACAAAAGTCACGGTTCGATACGTACCTCAGTATGAGGGTCACGGTTCGGTACGGGTTCGGTACAACGAAAAAAATCTATTTTAAACAAATCACATGTTTAACAAATAGGTTTTCCTTGATTTTGAACAGACACGAATTGAGTGCAAAGTAAAAGCCATCTCCTTTTATAAAAGTAAAAATTAAATTAAATTTAAAAAAATATATAAAATGCATTAGGACAGCTATCATCCAAAATAAATGGAGCTAGTCAGGTAGCACTTTCGTAACAAACATTTTCAATGTTGCATTACAACAGTAAACTATACTGGTAAAATTTTAAACAAAAAAGAAAAAAGAAACACAACTGATAAAAATCTGAAAAAAATCAGCAGAAAAAAGTAATCCTACACAATCCCAAAAAAATATAGGCTATGTACCTTTAAAAGAAAAATTCCCCCTTAGAACGATGCACCTTCATTTTCTACTCACCTCATGCTGATTAACACTCTGGAACACTTCTTTGATATTCATCATGCAGCCAAGAAAAAGGTCCATAACAGTCAACAAAAACTATATTCCTCGATCCTGCTCGTCCAAAGTAATCCGCGTGTCCTGAGTGGGTAGCCTTCATAATTTACTCACAACAACATCCTTTAGTATATTTTTAGAGCCCAAACCGTTAGCATGTTGTATTTCCTGGATGTGGATGTGCATGTGTGCTGGATGCTTCGGTAGCCGCCGCACGCACGCATGCGCGCGAATGCATTATTCATGCGCATCCACGCTGCCATACAGATGATTTAAGCCGGCGGCAACTTTCGGGCAAGTGATTCAGCTCATTGACGCAATACCGCCACCTTCTGTTCTGTTCTCGTCGTGGGTCTGCATTTACCGAACCTTGAGGCCCGTACTGTGACGGCACGGGACGAATACATGTACCGTTACACCCCTATATATATATACATATATATGTATGTGTATATATATATATATATAGACTAAGACCAGAGTACAATGATGAAGAGATGCAGCACAGAGAGGTTTCTTAGTCAATAACTGTTAATCTAGACAAAAAAAAGTTGAAGATTCTTTTACAAATTTATTTATATATTATTATTAATTGGAGCTTTGCTTTAAGAAATGCTTTGGTACCATGGCTCCCTGCAGATCTGTTACGTCTTGTCTTCTAAATGACCTTTCTCCTCTGCTTTTGTGAAGTTGTAGCAAGCGGTGACTCACATTAGCTGGGTATTACCCGCAGGGCTGAAGCTTTTGCATCATTTTCATCAGCTTGCATCATCCACTTTCCTCTTCTCTGGGAAACTTGAGCTCTTGACTGAGACACAGATAAATCTACCACATCTTCTTTCAACTTTTCTTCTGTTAGCTCCTGCTGTCTGATCTGTCAAATTAGCAGCAAACCATTTCATCAGATTTAAGAGCTCTGTCAGAGCCAGCTGTTTATTATTTTGTGCTGCTGCTGCTGATGATGATGCTGGCTGTACGCAGCAAACCCTTAATAAAAAGTAAAGTAATGAATGTATTTCTCATTTATTTACAATCTTATCAGCTTGCAGAATATCCTGATGTTTTTGATCCGTCTTGTTGTTTACCCTTAAACATGATGTCGCTTAGGACTGTATATGAAAACTTACATAAATTTTTCTGTCATCTGTCTTCATTTTTTTTCAGTTTTGAACTTGCTCCAGAATCTTTATTTGTTAATAGTATGCACCCAAAAAATGCAGATCAACATGAGCATTCATTTAATGCTTCATAATTCTGGTCAGCTACTAAACATTATCCTTCCTTTAGTTCTTTTTGTCTTCTTTCTTGAGGAAGGAATTGGCTGGATAATACTGTCTGTGACCTTTTTCACTTAAAAGCTAGCCTGATTTGATGATGTTCTTGATTAATGCTCTCTCTTTAGTCACGGATGATGCTTACGGGCTCCTCTTCGTCACCTTTTGCCTCCATCGAGTCAGCCGTCTACAAGACCCTGTTTACGGGAAACTTGCCTTCTGCTGCTCTCACAGAAGAGGCAAAGAAACCTTGCATCGATAACGGCAAAGTGAACGGGAACACGTCGACAGCAAAAACCAAAGAGTCCAATGAGAAAGCATCATCAGAGCAATGCAAACCCATTCATCCTAATGTAGGGCAGAGCAGCACAAGCGAAGCCAAAAAGGAGTTGGAGGATAAAGAGACAACAAATCCCAAAAAGATTAACTAGTCCTTTTTCTATAGCACTTTTTTACCTCTGAGAAGGGTTTTAGAGATTTAGATTTAGATTTGTTATGTTGGATCTTTTGCTGTTCTTACAATCTGAAGCTGATTGCTGAAAATTTTTTCAATAAGAGGTTGCGCCATCCAACTTTATTTTGCTGATATTTATGCTGTTGGATGTGAAGGTCACACTCCATGTTTGGCAGCACAAGGCGTAGCTTACCTTTATAAAATAAAAAAAATATATTAAAAAAAGATATATTTATTTTGAAAACAAAGAGATGATAAATATAATCCAGGGTTTTGGGACCAATGCTGTGCACCCGCTGAAATACGAATGTAATATTTTCTGTATATATGGCGCTTACTGTCAAGGCTGCATTTCTTACTCTTTCTGTATATGATCGCCTTTTTAAAGAAAAGTTATATTGTAATGCAATTCAGATGTTTTGTTATATTTATACTAAATAAGTGCACTTATGAATGTGAAATGTTGCAAAATGCTGTATTAATTGGTAAATGCTTTGAATGAGACCTGAGAGCATGAAAATAAACAGCTCTAAACACATATAAAGTGTTTTGGTTACTATAAGACATTCCTCATATTTTGAGTTGCTTACAAAAAAAATCTCCTCATTAACATATCAGCCATTATTCAGCCATCACCTATAACCCCTTTAGCTGTTTGTAAGTTTGTGCGAATCAGCACGGTGTCCAGAAGTAACCCCCTCTTTAGGCTGAAACATTGCATCAGTGTAACATCAGCACCTGATTGATACCTCACTCACTCTGAAAAGCTTCTGGAGCGAAATCCCCTCAAATCTATCCCAATTCTCGTCGATGTAACCTCAGACGGCGGAGCACCCCCGTCTGAATACAAATTAAAAACAGAGGGTGGGTGTCTAAGGAGTAGACGTTCAAAGACGATCAAAAGCGATGCTGGTTAAGATGATGTACCTGCCTTTAAATTCCCTCAAGTCCACAGATTTCAGTTCCAGGCTGGTTTCGCAGTGTTTGCTGCTACACTGCCTTGTGTGTCTTCATGTTGATCTTTCTGACTAATTTCAAAGTGACTGACTTTGAAAATGAAAGACATATTAAAAGGCCCCATGTTTCCTTGTACTGCCTCTCAAGACAAGAAGGCAGGTGGCATGACAGCAATTTAGAGCCTAAATTTTCCCAGACAATTTCATTAATGAGGTCCAGACCTTTATGACCCTTTTTCAATTACTCACCGAGCTGAGCAGCCCCCCCACCGCTGTGCTCTCAGCTCCTGTTGCCTCAGCCTTTCACTCACTATTCCACCTGCCCGAGCTGTGGCACATCTCCCCTTGTTATTCATTTACTTGTGTTTTCCAGAAAATTATTCAATGTGTGCACACAATCTGCCCTGGCATGTGGATTTTCCCTTTTGAGTCTGAGTCTCAGTAAAAGGTCACGAATGCAGCATAGATGTCTGCGCATTAATATGCACATATCTGCTACAAACGCACAAATCCTGCACCCGGACATATTGCAAGATGACTATGAGCTCAATCGTTCCTGTTCACGTTAGAAACTCACTTTGAAGCATTGGTGTAATCGAAATAAAAGGCCAGGATCATGACATGCTCACCAAAAACACAACACGCAGGTGTGCCTGTGCTTGGAAGCTATCAGTATGTCTGAAACTGTCAGCCTCAGCCTGTGGCCTTAATTTGTGTTTTTTTTTTCTTCCATGCCAGCAGTGATCCTCTCTGAAACAATGCCAACAGGTAAAGAAGAGATTTTTGAATAGCACAACCAGGCCAATTTCCTTTTTCCACATTCATGTGACAGAAATTTAAATAGTTGTAATATTTATCTTTGGATAAAACAAGTATACCCTTGGTGTCAAGGCTTGTATTGCTCCCTTCAGCAGTAATAACTACCTGTGGGTGTTTTGCATAATTGTCCATCAGTCTCTGACAACAGCTTCCTAAAACGTTTGCCCACTCTTAATGCTAAATTCCTTCATTCAAGAACCTATTTCTAGCAGGCACCTCCTGTTAGAAAATACCCCTTACACGTTTCAATGGAATTCAGATCTCAGCTTGGACTCAGACATTCCTCAACCCTCCTTCTCTCCATCTTGAGCCATTCCTTTGTGGATTTGTTTGTGTGCTGAGAATCATTATCCTGCTTAAAGACTCCAGTCCAGCTCTCAGACTGATGGCCTCACTGTCTTCAAGCATTCTTTGGTATAATGGTCTGAACTAAACATGCCATCAGTGGTCAAACCGTATCTTTGATCCGTATGTTCTGAGAGCTTTATTACAAAAAGCTTGGCCTTTGCTTGTTCATTCAGTTACAAAGTGTAGTTTTGTAGAGGGAATGAACATGATGTAATTTGAGATATGATGGTGTCCAGGTTACTTTCACTGAGTGGCTACAAGAAATGTATGGATTGTTTGATCAGTGTGAAAACAGAAAATGATTATTTAGTGTATGTTTAGAGTAACTTTTATGAATTTTTAAAAACAGTGAAAGAGCAAAATTAATTGCTGTACATATACAGTGCATACATATACTGTATATATGCAAATATTATATATATGCTAATGTATGTATATAAGCAGACATGACATGTGGTTTAAAGAAAACAAGTAAACAAAAACAACAGGAATTCTATATTTTGACAGAGTAAATAGACTGCTTAACATTCGTTTTATAGCTTGTGCAACTCATAATTTTGGTTGCATTTGGTGGAAAATGTGTTAAAATACACTTTTGGTCTGTATTTATCATGAAGGTTCGACATTAGTTTGTAGTGAGAACTTTAGGGTAACATTTACAGGTACAGTTTTCAAATAAAACTTGCACAGGAAGTGACTTAACTTTTTAGATGTATATATGTTTAAATTAAGTTCATTATTTAGTTATTATACCCTCAAAACTTTCATGAAAACACATTTTTGTGAAAATCCATTTAAAACCAGATGCAAGGAATCCATGCAAAGGGATTGTAAGGACCCCTTGTGACCTACTGAAGTTTTAACTTGTGGCAGCTATATTGAATGTTTAAGAGGCACACCAGCTGGTTAAAGGATTTCTCCAGGATTAGTTCATATCATATACTCAGGGCCAAATTCTGAATCTACATAGATTAATTCTGTCTGCAAAATGTATGAGGCTGCTGGTGCCTGAGCATCTTTATATTCTTTGCTATCCAGTATATATTAAACTTCCTTAACTTCATAAACATAATGCAATGCAATTAGCTTCCTGGTTCCAGTGCTCATGATATATAAACACAAAAAATGTGGCTTTCCTTACCTCCTCACATTAGGGTAATGAAATTATTAGTTTAATATGCAGCAATTCAAAGTGTTTTTAAAGTCCTCACTTATGTTGAAGGACAGATTTATTTTCCTTAATCATTTCACATGATGTCAGTTACTTGCAGACATAGTTTCATCAGTAAATAGCCGTATTTAGACACTCAAATTCAACTTTATTACATGATAGCAGGATCAGACGAGTGAAACACTGTTGATAAGTAGAAAGAACTCAGATTTTTCCTATCAGTATGTGTGAAGAATTATGGTGCAAAATGTAATAAGCAACATGTTCGGTTTAAACATAAAACCAGAACATAGAAAACTCATGATTTGAAGTCTTTGTGGTCCAAATCTCTGGAATAGCTGACCTAACAGCATTATCATTTTTTTTCCAAATTAACAACTATCTCAAAACAATCCAGTTTACACAAACTAATGATTTACACCTGACTTTGTAAAGTGTTTTCCTGCTTGTTTTATCTGTGCTTTAGTTATTGCTGTAAGTCATTCTAAATATCCTAAACCATACAAGTATATTTTTTTATAAGCTTATCTTTGTTTATAGTTATGTATGACTGTATTCCAGGTTGCTTGATTTTCCAACTGGATTTCAGCACATTGCATTTACATGTAACTAAACGTGCTGCATAGATTTCACTTTTTTCCTGAAGGTTTATAGAAAGCCTGTTATATCTTAGTATGATGTTACCACATATTTCATATCTGTTCTTTGATGTGAGGTGCTTGAATAAGACAGTTTCTATCCAATACTAAGCCTCTGATTTCAATGTTATGGATTTGATAGAATGCTGTGATTGAATACAAATGGACTCCAATGTGTGTATTCTTCCAATGAATTTATGAATATTGCTACTATTACCACTGGCTCATTTCTTACTTCTTCTTCATGACTATGAGCATGGCAGCTCATTCTGCTGCAGTTCCACATGCACCGTTTTGGTAAATTTCTAAATCTTTCACTGCTAATTAACCACAAGAAATTTTAATAAATCTTTCAGTTTAAAAATTGGTTTCTACAGTGAATTTTGAATATTCACAGATTTGCCTTCCTCAACCATTTCTAAGGCAAAACTATCAATAACTATGACCCTGATGTTAAAGCAAGAAGCCCATTGGTCCTCTCCGCCCTCCTGACTGAGGGGTTTCTGTGAATGAGATGTGCAGAACAGGGGATTACCACTTGGTGGCGTGAGGAGGCGTCATCGCTGATGGCCTGATGCCTGGGAGATGACAGGCTGGCCAGCAGCTGCAGGCAAGAAAGGATGGGGACAGGAGGGGACCCTCTTTGCAAAGCCAATGGTTGCTGCTTGTGTGAGCCAGTGTGGTCTGCTTTAGCTGTGCTTGTGAGGCTCGATGGTAGACAGTTTTCTAGCCTTGTGAGAACATGTTGGATTGAGGGGGTGTTTTGGATGGACAAAAACTGGTTTTATAATGAACAATTTTTCTTGTGTTTAAAATTTTTGATTTATTTGGTTTTTTAATCTAACGCAATTTCTTATCTTAAATGTCAACACTGGCAGTTTCTGAAACTCATTTGTTCTCTACGATAAATCTCTACTTTCAACTTTTGGGTTAAGCTTCACAATAAGGGCAATATCAGGAAAGTACATGTGCAAATGGCATGCAGAGAGAAATTCTAGAGGTGATTCGATCAAAAAGGCACAAAAAGCTTTGGGGCTCAAGCATACACACATATATGCATGCATACATACTCAGTATACACAACTGAGTAATACAACTGGGGTGTTTTCCAGGACCACTGCATAAATACTGAGTAGGGCCTCCTTTTTTTCTTAAAATGTATCAGACGATATTGAAAAAAAATCCTTTCTGATTATCAGTGTTGGGGAGTAACGGAGTACAAGTACCGCCGTTACGTATTTAGAATACTAATTATGAGTAACTGTATTCCGCTACAGTTACTATTTTAAATCTGGGTATTTAGATTACAGTTACTTTTGTAAAACCATGAGAATACTTTCGCCCCCACATCTCCAAATAGATAGATAAATAACCTATTTGGG
>JBBBVT010000020.1:9422219-9435168 GCA_037177035.1 Craterocephalus eyresii | reverse complement strand
TTGTTGAATTTGAAATTATATTTAGTAATACATATTTTTATTTCACAATTGATTAATCAGCATGAAAATGTAGTATTTCTTTTTCGATGACCCTCCTGGTCCTCCATATTTCTTTGCTTCGTTAGAAAATTATCTTGACAGCCATCCTTCTATGGAGACTATTTTCATGCACTGAGATTAAATATTAATTAAACTGAAAAAGATCCTCCCCAATATTTGACTGTAGGTGTAAATATATATTGGGCTTGTCTCTGCCCAACCATAAGATGACTAGGTATTGGGCAAAGCTGAAAAATGGCTCAATAGAGAAGATGACTTTACTCCAGTATTCAGTATGCTTCCTGTGTTATTGTTCAAACCTCTTTGCATCTCTCTTCACAGACTGCAGGCCTGCCTGTAGGAACCTGTTTCAAACTGTTCTTGCTGTACACTCCACCCCAGTCTCAGTTTGCCAAGTGTGTTTGAAGGTCACTTAGGCCTAGTTTACACGACAACACTGCAATCAATTTGGCATTTTTACCCCCTTCTGGGGATTTTAAAAAGCTGCATTGACACAACTCTGCAAAATGAGTGACATTGATGTAGTACCATGCCAGGCCTTTAGGTTGCAGTGAAAAGTAAGCTGTAGTGATACACCACATGTTTGCACCAGTTCCTACTGCATCCTCATTAAGGAAGGAAACATCTTTCCTTGTGGCATACCTGCTGAATGATGAGTAAGTTGTGTTTTCTGAGACCAAATAACCTGAACAGATACAGCAGCACTTAAAGAACGCTAAGATCTGCCATTGTAGTACTTAGTTTATTCAAGTGCAAAACCGCAGTGATGTCATCTTATTTAGGGGCCTCCACCTTGAGTTTATTTGGCTCCGTGCCACACCACTTTGCCAGAAAATTCCACTCTGTAGCCCGTTCTCAAAACTTGGCAGGGTTGCCCCTCGACACAGCGTCGTCGCGTGCACGAGAGGCCAGATCACAACACACATGCTGCATCTTGCTCTCACAGCGTTGACCTCTAAACTAAGCCTTAGTGTTATTTCACAGTTCTTTGTGGTCATTCCCTTCAGTAAGAAATTATTTTTGTCCTCTACCAGACAGTAGGCTTATTGTACTCATAAAGCAGATTGCTTGTGCAGGATTTAAAATTTTTGGTTCAGATTTGAGAAAAACTGAAAAAAATAGCATGGACTCCTGGGGGGGTTTGCTGGCTCAGGACCACAGATTATTTTATTTAAAAGAACAAAAAATGGGCTCTTCATTGGTTACATATTAGCATATAGGCTTGGTTGGGCATGAATACTCTTGCCCTCACAGGGAATGAAAAACAGTGTCAGTGTAACATGTTTCCTTACAAGACCAAGCACATAATAGTCTGATACGGCATGTGTGCTTTCTTATTCTGTTTTCATCAAACTGATTGTTACAATGTTTTTGCACTGTTTGTTGCACTGAATACTTAATGGGAATAAAAAATAAGAGATTTCTAAAATGTAAGTACTTTTTGCAATGGCATTCAAAACTGTGATGGATCCAGTTTACTTTAAGCATTCTAAACATGTTTCTTTCTTTTCTTTTTAAAAAATCCAATTTAAAGCTGAATTAAACACACAAGTTGCTTTTTATCATAAGAAATCATAGTTAAAGTAGTAGTTTAGTCATAGTTATAGTCTGTTTTTCTTTTTTAGATTTTCTTGGCTCTATGGTCTTTACTGTAGTTATTACACAGATCTGCGGTCTGAAGTAGAAGTGGTGGGACATGCAGTACACGAGGTAGAAATTCAACCATATGAGCATAGGAGTTTTTATAATGCATCAAAAGTTAAAATCAAGAGTTAAATTTTTACTTCAAATAAGTATTGGTTCAGTTATTATCAATTGTAAGCCTGCATGATTATTAAGAACTCAAATTGGAACCTGGAAAAAATGTTATTGGTTCAAGTCTGTTTTAATTAGTTACAAAAGGGAGAAGGAGTATTTTTTATTTTTATGCATATTTTTATTCACCACTGAGTTTAAAAAACTATATATTTACACATATAAATGTTAGATTTTATATATTAAAGTAAAATTTCCCCTTTTGATTATTTATATATATATATAATTATTATTTTTTTAAATAATTTAACTTTTGACTTGAACTTTTCATTAATTATATAAACTCCAACATATAAATGTGGTTTTAATACTGTTCAGCATTTCTATTTGTCATTCAACAACAATTACAGAATCATAAGTTAACTAAATATTTAGATTATCACTTTTATAAGGAAAATATAAACCCCCATTGGGTCACACTGGCAGTATTTGTATTTGCCCCCCTATGCAATTTTTTCTAGATCCGCCACTGATTGCAGGTATTTGCAGGTGCAGAGCTTGTATTCATGTCACAGCAACCTCTGACCACTGGATGACTTATTTTCCCTTTGTACATGATACGATCACTCCTTTGCTGTTTCAGATTTTATTCTTTTGGGATTACCTGCACCATACCTTTTCAAAGACCAGCAGGTGGTTGTCTCAGTGTGAACCAGGGCAAATGTTAAAGGAACACAGGCAGTTCTCATAACAGTGTCCAGGTCCCCCAAGAATTCTTCCACCACCATTTCATAAACAAACAATAAAAAGAAATGCACCAAAACATGGCTTGTACAGATCCACAGCTCCTACACTGGTGGATACAAAATCCAGCTAAAAAATGGGGGTCAGAATTTGATCATAATCAATCAGAGGCATAGTGACAGGACCACACTGTCACACCTCAATTTATATATATATACCACAGAGCATGTGTGAAGAGAGCCAAAGATGTCGCTTCATAGATGTTGCTCATTCTCTCTGGCCAAGCTTGACAGGATGTGTCAAAACGAATGTTTTAAACCACCCACATCCCTGTGTGAGCTGCATGGTGGTGTGGCGGTTAGCACTGCAGTCTCACACCAAGGTTTCTGGAGCCTCAGCCTCAGTGGTTCGAACACAGTGTTTGACACGTGTTGGCTCTCAAAGTGAGCTGCCTTCTACAGAAACCAGACATTGTAACTTTGCAGAAGGGGATCTGTCACTCACTAGAAGACTTATGCACGTTATTTTATGGCTCCACCTCTGTAAACACAGAGGGCCCTGCTTTGTGCTACTTTTGCCTCCTCCTCGATCTAAAGTTTGTCATGGCTGAATGAAGTAAAAGGTCAAAATGTCCAAGAAGGCCAGAAGAAGAAACACAGTTGAATATGGGGGGCAGTTTAGGATTAGGCCCCCTAGTGGAGAAAAATTACATAGTATCCCTTTAAAATTTCTGCAACAGATGTAACGCCCTGAGCATCCTATCTATCCAGCCCTGATGTCAGCATCATTGAGTCAGTCTGGTATTATATGAGGAGACAGAAGCATCTGAAACAGTTTCAATTCAATGTGGCAGCTTCTTCAGCATGCTTGGAACAACCAGTCTGCCAAATACCTTGAAAACCTGTGTGCAAGGAGAATTAGTGTAATTCTGTATGACTTCCAACATCAATACTGGGAATAATCTAATAATGTCTGCCTTTGGCTGCCTTACCTAATGTGTAGTGTGTGTTTTATTCTTCTAAGATAAAATGCTAAACAAAAGGGATGCATGTTTAAAACTCATCCCAAGAAAAACACAAGTACGAATATCTCAAGGAGAAGTTTGAAAGGTTTTTGCTGATGATCCATGAGGTAAATTATATTTTATACCTTTAAACTAATGGCAGCCATCAAGAGATCCCATGTAAATTACTAAAAGCTGTCAAGGAGAAATGCTTTAAAGCTCTTTTGTGTATCATTTGGTTCCATTGGCAGAAATACAATATAATATTAAAATTATTTGTGAAAATGAGGATAATTGTGTTTTACAATGAGCCATTTGCATCCAAAAATACTTCAAGTAGCCATTCTTGACTGGTTGGGTGCAATTTGCAATTTTTACCACTATGTCCATTTTTTTACTGGATGTATACAACAGCTGGTACAAGAAATATACATACATACGTCATATATATATATATATATTTTATAGGTCTGAGTTATTTAGTAGCTGATTTATTTATCTTGATCTGGAAAGTACTGTTGAACATACACAAACACAATAAACCACATAATCAGATTTTCAGAGCAGATTTTTTTTTCATCTGCTGAACATCAGCAATGATCAGAAACCTTCTTTTCTGTAGCAATGCAGAAAAAACCCTGCTCATGCTTTCATTTCTTCTGGGATAGATCACTGTACACCAATTTTAGCTGGAGGGCCAAAAAGTTCTTTTAAAATCCACCAGCTAATCCAAAATAGTGCTTCCAGTGTTAACTGGTGTTACTGGGAGAGAGCACACATCTCCTGTCCAGGCATCCCTTCACTGGCTTTCTGTGAAATTTGAAATATAGTTTACAATGCTCTTAGTAACTTACAAAGCCCTGAATGGTCTGGCACCATCCTGTCTAAATGGGCTTACTGTACAACCGTATGTAGGACTAGTCACTCTCAGATGCTGGTTTAAGGAAGTAACTCCAGAACAGGGGGTAACACTTTTAAATTCCCGCTCCTCACCAGCTGCTTAATGCTGACACCCCCCTCTGTTTTTAAAACAAATATATTTTAAACACTCTTTCATAGAGCTTATACATGCTTTAGCTCTTCTGATATTCTTATTTTTTTGTTGTTTTATATATTTGTTTTGTTGTTTTATGCTTTTGTTAAGCATTTTGTGGTGTGTTTTTAATGCTGACTTGATTTGATCGAATGGTGTTATTCAAATCTGCATGAGTGTGGGACAAAACTACACTGCAGCCATAATGCAGCACAAATATACCAAATGTAAGTGACCATGTTTTGGTCTTTAATTTATACACTTTTTTTTATACCCATATGTTTTTGATGACAGATTTTAATTTCACATTCTGGAAATTATCAGTGTTGACTGAGAGGCAACTGGTGAGATGGTACTTTGTTATTTTTATAGACCAGGAATGTTCAACTCTGGTCCTCAAAGGCCACTGACCTGCAGGTTTTAGATGTTTCACTGCTTCAAAACATTTGACTCAAATAAATGTGTTATTGTGCAGAACTTGATTAGAAGCAGTTGGATCCTTTTCATTTGAATCAGGTGTATTCAACTAGGGACATGTCTAAAACTCCACAATAACCCCCGAGGACTGAAGTATTGACTGTGATGTTTCTGGTCAAGTTAGGAATAGAAATGTCAGATGTTATCAGAGAAGTTGGAGTTTCTTATTTCAGAAAAGTTCATTTTAATAATCGTACCCATCATATTGGCTAAAGCATACACAGTACAGACTTGGCCATATGTTCAAAAGAACTAGAAAGAAAATCAGAATACAATCAGCAGGATGTGGGACAAAGATAAGCCGTTGCTGCATTATACTCCAACAATATGCTCCATTATATGCTTATTCATTTTTTGTTGAGAAGTACCGTATGTAAAGGCCTGTATTTTCCTAAATAATATTTCTCACATATTTGTTTCTACCGTTTTAAGAAGATATACAATACTTATTGGCTTTGATATAATACAATTATTGACATACGATTTTGAATAATTTGGCCTTTACCTGATATTACATGAGGGATAGCCTCTTGTTTGTTATGATTAGGACTGTGTCCAATTTCAGTGTCTTCAAATACAATGAAATTCATCCCCATCATGGCTGTGACATTCAGCGTGGCTGTGCTATCAAATCAATACATCCATAATAACGCCCTGGGAGGGTATAAGGCACTGCAATATTGCAGCCAAACCCACAGTTTTCTCGGATAAAATCTCAGTTTATATACCTGCTGCAACCCTGCTGTCATTTTCACCCAGTTACATCATCAGCTGATCTGAAAGAGAAGCCTCTGCCATTTGGTCATGCAAGAATAATGAATGTGAACTTTTCTGATGGGCTAAGCTGCGTGTTTCTGTGTCTGTATTGTTTACAGGCCTGTGAACTGTGGAGGAAGGATTATAGCTCTGCTACCTCTGTCTAATAAGGAGAAACCTTAATCCACACCTACTAGCAACTAATTCCTGACTCACGTCATTTACTTATCTACAAACCAGCACTGAGTAAGAGTGTGATGGCAGCATGACACAAGTTCATGAAGGATATTTTCTCTGTGTATGAAAGCTGAGCAAGAATAGTTGAAATGTAACACCCAAAACAGATAACAGGATTTTCCATTTGAGAATTTTCCATAATTCATCTTTGTTTCAAACTATAAATATTATAAAAAGTGACCGTATAATTTGTTAGCTTCTTCACCTCTAAGAACAGTTTTTAAGATGATTACATTTTCAATAAGCCTCATTGACATTTAGCAGCTCAGGGCAACAAACAATCTCTGAGATCACAGGGTTATCTGTTGATTTGTATTTTGACATTTTGCTTATTTGTTATCATCACGTCAAAAGACATCAGAGCTCACATTAGTATAAATTCCCTGTTCCGAATAATGTGAAACATCAGCAGCATATCTGCAACAACTGTGGTGATTCAGCAGGTTTTAATAGCACGAGGGAAATACACTTGTTTTGTACTGGCTGCACTTTCCCAAAAACATTTTCATCTTTCTGTGACGTCCTGAAGTCAAAATTAAAACTGATTTCTTCGTCATTCACAGTATTGTTACCATCAGCGTGCTGTTCCTATATTTTCATCACTGAATTTTGAAGCTGAAGTTATATACAATAAATATGGAAATTGCAGGATAACTGAGAGCAGAATGGTGTGCTATACATCCAACTTCCTGTTTGAGACAAGTCAGATGTTGAAGAGTGCTATTGTCTTTGTTGTTGTTTCTGAAGTCCTTCTGGATCAAACTGCACATACATACAGTCTATATTCATGTATCAAAATTCTCTGATTCAAGATATTCATAAAAGCTTTAGCCAAGTCTCTCAGGTAACTTGGTTTACAGTGTAAAGCAATTTACAGTGTTAAAACGCATCATTATTTCACATATGTGTGACTCAGAAAATCTGTTTGGTTGCAAGATTGTGTTGAATGAAATCCCAGAAAAGAGCAGATATTGACTTCTGTTATATATGTGTACATGTAAGGTCGGGTTGGTCAAAGCATGTTTGTTTCACACTCTACTCCAGGGATGTCTCCAGGGATTTAAACTCATGGGGGCTACTCCCTTAGGAGATAACAGACAAGTTGTTGCTTTCGACCAGTGGTGAAATCATGATGATGATGAGTTAAGTGCACTTTTGCAAAGCAGTTGTAATGATGTTCAGTTACTATAATGTTATAGTACATTTATCTGGTTATATATTACTTTTTATTATGCAAATTATATTTGTAACCAAAGCCGAATTACATAAATATGCTGCAAAACTAAAGAACTTCATGTTTTCTTGTATTCAACGCTTTACCTTTCCCTCTATGTCTGCCCATGACTTCGGGCCCATTCAAAGTAAAGGTTATTTGTTGTGGGGGGGATGCTGGGAGATACCTGTTTGCATTGTTGACTCACAGTTGGGAATGAGCAGGAATGCAAGGTGTGGTCATGTGGTGTGGATTCTTTGATGATGATAATCAGAGCACAATAGACTATTGTATTACTATAAAGGCTTGTTTTCACCTTTTTACTTTCAATTTATGATAATGATATGATAATAATGTACAATGCCGATACCAAGGAAAGGTCTATAGGGGAGTACTTCACAAAATCCTTCACAAAGAAAACAAATGAGTATAACATGCAAAGAAATGAAACATCTATTGACATCAGTTCAAAAGAAAAAAGGAAACATATTGGGATTGTCTATGAAGATGGGGCTAATACATTATCATTATTATCACCCCCAATGACTTCCTGCGAGACCATCTGGAAGGTTAGAATATCTATTTTTGATGTTTTACTGTGTCTGGGTTTCACAGGGCTAAGCAGGGAGGCCCAGACTTCCCTTTCCCCAGCCGTATTAACCAGCTCATCCCTGGAATATCCCAGGGTGCTTCCAGGCCAGCCAAGGGATTTAATCCCACCAGCATGTCCTGGTCCTTCTCTGGGGCCTCCTCCTTGTTGGATATGCCTGAAATACCTCACTAGAGAAGCGTCCAGGAGGCACCTTAACCAAATGCCCGAGCCACCTCATCTGGCTCCTCTTGATGCGGAGCCAGCAGCTCTGCTCTGAGCCCGTCCTGGGCTACTCAACATGTCTCTAAGGGAAAGCCCGGCCGCCCTGTGCAGGAAACTCATTTCAGCCACTTGTGTCGGTGATCTTGAGCTCCGTCTTGCCATCACTACCCAGAGCTTTTGTACCTATTAATGTTAAATCCATCATAATTCTGTCTACTCTTAAACTGTATAAATATTGCTAAATTTTCTGCATCTCAAACGTTCCAGTCAAATGCTTTTGACTCAACTCCTCAGCAGAAGTCACTCTCTTATAAATCCCTGTCCTGACTTTGTCGACAGGTGACAGAAGTAATGGGAGAGAAAAATATTTACACTTTCTCATTTAATTTTCATTGACAATAATTGGACAAAGTATTTGGGCTGTCTTTATTTTCAGTTAACTCAATGACTGCAGAACTCAATATCCTGCCCAGATTTTGACTGAACAGGATTAGCAAGTGTTTTATTTGGAGTAACCACATTTTGAATTGATTCGTTGGAGTTAGTGACTATTACTTCCTTTCATTGATCACAAAAAAGGAATATAGCTCAGAACCTCCTGAGATCCGCCTAACAACGCTCATGCCCCAGTCATTTTAATTTTAATGCCTAAGCCACTGATTTACAGAACAAGTAAACACAACATAAACTCATTAGAGGACAAAATTAAGTCAGGTTCTTTTGGTGAAGGGCCTTTTCACATGGCGTGCTCGGGCCAAGATCTGAGCACATTTGACCTCAAATTTTGTGCATGTGAATGCAAACAGGCCGGGCACGGGTGGCCCAGGTCGGAAGGTAGTCCAGGACCCGGGCCACCCGTGCTCGGGCACGGATTATGCTTTTTGAACGCAATCCAGGCTGTGCCGGACGTGACATGTGGGCTACAAGGGGAACTGATCAAATCAACACCCGACCCTACCGGCAGGTTTAGCATTAGCAACACCATTAGCTTCACAGTAAACAAACAAGGCGATCGCGAAGCGATTACTGTGGAGTGATTTAAAAAGGCTATAATGTAAAATATGACTGCCTGGCTTGCACCCATAGTGGACAAGAAAACACTAAGTAACAAGATGAGTTAGCTTTCTTGTTGATATACTGAGCCGTCACTTGGCTGAAGACGCAAGGGTTTGCTGCTTCCTCGGTTGTTCCCTTTCAGCAAAGTTTCCTCAACACTGCCACATAGTGTTCTGGCGCTGACATTACCAAGCGTGCCCGAGCCTGGTTCAAGCAATGGCATGTGAACACGACTCAGGAATGATCGATCCCGGGCCTGGCATGGGCCCGAGCACGCCATGTGAATAGGCTCTAACTCTGCGCAGCCTTTTGTTGCATGCTGGCTTAAATTAATTTGTCATATTTCAATGGCAACCAGATGAGCAAATGGACTTTGTAGTTGTAATACTGTTTAACAGTTTTTCAGAGATAATATTTTTATACTGCTCTTTAAGAATGGATTGAAAGAGTGCTACCAATGATATGACTGCAAAATTTAATTTCTATTGTGCAATGTCAAATGTTTTCAACGGTGGAGAGAGTTCAAATCTGCTTCTAATTAACAGTGATGCTTATGGGTAATCCACCCACCATGAACTTATGTCTTATCTCGGCCACCGAGATAAGACATGAGGGTAACATTTCAATAAAAAGTAATCCAGTTTGTTAACCACAACCTGTCACTCAAGTTATTCCAATAGATTACAGGACATCACTTCGTGATGTTGCTAATAAAGTTGTGCTTATCTTTGTACATTTCTGACACTGTGTCAGAATTTCTGACTAAGCAATACATTTTAACCAGCACTTCAATGGGAGCCCTGTAGTGGAAAAAATTAAGTAGACCTTTAATTGTCTTTCAAAATCAGTAACTACACTGTATCAAAGTTAATAGGATCTACTACTACTACTACCGTCATTTAGCAGACGCTTTTATCCAAAGCGACGTACATTTGAGAGAACAACACAAGCATAAATTCAAGGACTAGGATACAGTTTGAACAGGTGGACTGCTGGTCATCGATGTAGTTATGTCAAGTGCTAAGATCGTGCCAAGTGCCTTTTTTTTTGTGTGTGTGTATGTGTGTGTATGTGTGTGTAAGTGCCGCATGTGCGCGTGTTTGAGAACAAGTGTCCAACAAGTCCTATGTAAAAATCACATAAAAACGCAGAATTCGTAGAACCAAGTTATGGTAAGTGCATGAAACAGTTAGTGCTGGGTCAGGTTGATCTCCAAATAATGCCAAAAAAGAAAGATTTGATCGAAAAAAGTGATAACTCTCAACAGTTGTGGCAGTGCTGCTGTAATTTATATTCCCATACAAAGTAGTACTGCAGTAATAGTTAACGTTATGGTGTAGAAATTGCACAAATTTATATGTGGATGATAACAAAATGAGCCAGAACAAACAAACACATACCCATATCCTCACTCACAAATTTTTCTTTACACATCACACATACAGCGGAAGTGTCAACTGATGTGAGAAGCCTTTACAAGCTATATTGTTCAGCCAAAAGGACATCCTCTTTGAAAAGCTGTGCTCACAGACACACCATTTTATTTGTCCTTATAATTCTGGCTTACTGCAGCTGACAAGTGTGATGTCCTTTACACACCGGCTGCGGCTGAGAGGGGGGAGAAAGTGCTGACATGGACACTTGTCCCATGAAATTCATGCCAGTAACAGGAATCTGCTGACGCTGCCAATTGTGTCGAGGAAATCTCAACAAAGAACTGAAATTAAATGCCGTCACCTTTTTCTGTGCGTCCTGGAGTTACATTCCGGCTTTAATATTTCATACCTGCTTCCGTATCTTCCACATCTATTTATTGATGTCTGACCTTATGAGAACCAAGTTGTTTGAGTTGAGGAAATAGACAAAATAACAAAGTGTTCTTTTATGGATCCTGACAATTGTGTACTCCTCTTTTTGGATTTTAAAGAAACACCCGGTCATCCGTACATAATGCAGAAGAAATTGGTTTATTTAATTATCATTCAATTTAAAGGAGAAATCAGCAAACAACATACAGAGATACATTTTCCAAATCATGCTCAGGGCGAGGCTTTAGTTTTCTTTATTTTTGATTAAAAAAAGATTGCATCCTTTCATTCATTCTGCGTGTATAAAACATTCATTTCTTTCTCTTACATAACATCACAGAAGTCTCTTGCTTGTAAGACCTAAAAACCATCTGAGAAATTTGCAGGAAGGAATCAAAATAATTGTAATAGTTTTATGAGAGCAACAAACCACATGCCAGCGACAATCCTAGACATGAGGATGAAAGACCATTACACAGAATTAAACTAAATGAAACAACCAAAGCATTCAAAGAAACTGGACCCACAAGAAATATGGGTCACAATGTTGCCTAGAGTCTTGGATTGTACTCCTGAGATTTGACCCAAAGGAAGATTGTAAAAGTGACGCACACTGTATGTGAGCTGTTATCTCCAATAGGCACAGATATTTCCAAACAGTTCTCTGTCATGAAATATAAACGATTATTATAATGAATTAAAAATAAGTTTTAAAAAAACATAATCTGATTTGTAAAGATTAATGTAGGATTTTTCTATTTTTTTCATCACAAACCCCATATGCCAGATTTTATTCAACCTCAGCTCAGTGTTTGTTGTGGTTCCCCCCTCAGGATGTGGCATGCTTTTCATTTCTTTCTCGTGATTGCATGACATCCTTGGTGTAGAGATGTGACCTTGGAGAGACTGTGGCATCTTGTTGCACTGTGGGTACATCACAGACATCCTCTTTATGTACCATATCCCCTCATATGATGGCACAATGCTACAAAATCATGACTTCAAAAGGAAATATGCAATGTTATTCACACAGAGCTTTTCTTTGTGTTTATAGATGGCTTACACGGCTGTAATGAAGATGAAGTTTAGGGAAGAATTTATCTCGAATCTTTTCAAGATAAAGCCTGCAGAGGCCTTGTTACATGGCCTTACGAATAAACTGTATATACTGCATATCAATCTGTTCATGTACTATTTCTGAACTGGATGTTTAGACTGTCATAACAATTTTTACATTCTGGCTAGACATCAGTATGCTGAAAAGGTACAAAATGGTTAAAAAAAAACAACAATGTCTCTAAATGAGCCACATAATAATCTCCATGTTGCTTCACATTCTTATCATTCTTAGTTTTATTTAAGTTCCTTACACACTGGAAAAGTTTAGCATCCTAACTAAACGGGCAGTTTCAGTAGACACCTTTCCCCTGTGTTTGCCCGCGAAAAGACCATTTTCGCCAGAGGGTCCTTTAAGACCAACAGTGGTGGCCCTAAAGTGAAAAAATAAATAAACAAAAACAATAAATGAAACCACCTTCTCATCCATTTCAACAGAAACCTGGTTTTGATGTTGGAGGCTGCCAACACAGGGGACAGCAGCAAACAAAGATTCTGCAGTTTATCTGGGCTCCACTTCGGCTGTCTTGGTGCTGCATCCCCCTGATGAAATACATGCAAGGCAACAGAACCTTCCTTTCATATTGTAATGTAAACACCAGACTACCCAGTGATTATCAGGCAAAGCAAGGTAAGTTTATTTGTACAGGAAATTTCATGTACATGACATTTAAAGGGCTTTACATAAAAATGTATAGAACAGCATTAGGGACAAAAGGTGCAATGCAACTGGGATAACAATCATTGAAGTGTTTTTGGCATCTCTGAAGTCTTAAGGCCCATTTATTCTCGACGCGTTCTCAATTTCGTGCGTTTTTGGTGCGTTTTCAGGCTCCTTGCGCATCCGTCACTCGACGCAGACGACGGAGTAATACCA
>JBBBVT010000020.1:9391546-9408359 GCA_037177035.1 Craterocephalus eyresii | reverse complement strand
TCTATCTATCTATCTATCTATCTATCTATCTATCTATCTATCTATCTATCTATCTATCTATCTATCTATCTATCTAGCAACATCACCTCCAAAGTGAACTGCAGATAACCTCATGACGTGGCAGCCATACTGTGCGAGCCTATATAAGATTCATTGTGGACGCATGTATCTGCTGGTGGTTTGAGCCGCTCATAAGTCTTTGCAGATCATCTGACTTCAGTCTAGATGAAGGATGAGCTTCTCAGGCATAGACGTTGTCCATCCTGCCGATGCTCCCTCGTCTCATCGTAAACTCTTGTGCACCCTCTGGTGCTTGCTAGTCTCCCAAACTTCTTTGTGTAGCCTGCTTTGCAGATTGTCTTCCTTGTCTGTGTGGTTGCTCATTATTCAGAGACAGACGGATCTCAGGTCATCTGCAGCTGCAGCAAAGGAGAAGCAGGAAAGATGGCGATCATCCATTAGACCGACCGGGCGCACGCATGAAATACGAGGACAACTTTTGGGAGGATCGCTTGAGGAGAAGATTGTACCAGTGAGTTTTTTCCCCCCTCTCTTGCACTATATTTCCAGTTTCGTCAAGATTTCGGCTGGGCTTTCAAGGTCTGCGAGAACGTCGGTATGGTAGATCATGGGATATAATTTGGAGAGCGCCTCGTGAATGACCTGGAAAGAGCCGCTTTCTCGCTTTAGTCCAGGTCCAGACGAGGAAGTCGGGGCGAGATTTTTTTTTAATTCGCCGTGCCTGGCACCCAAGCAGCCAAAGTCAAGTGGGTCTTCTCGCTTCCCAGTAAATATCCTATAACCATAGAGCTTCCTCGCTATGTCGCTTCTCGGTTTGTTGTCAAAGTGACACAAGGAAATGGACGCGGCTGTGTTAGGAGGCTCGCCTGTGTGTTTGAGCAGCACCGGAGAGGAGTGTTTTTGTTATTCCGGCATGTCTGGTCAGGGGGAATTACTGGCCGCGGCCGTGCGTCCCCTCTCCGGCCGTGCGTGTTGTTGCGCGTTAGCTTCATGGAGAAGCCATTGCACGGATTGCTCTCCTCTCCCAACCAGACTCCATTAGCGACACACAGGAGCTGGCATAGCCGCTGGTCCAGTCACACACACACACTCACCATGAAAGCCATGTCCAGCGTCAGGAAGCTATACGTGCTCTCCCCTCCCCTGATCCTCAATATTCCTTTATTTTTTAAAAAGAAACCTTATCTTGGTAGCTATTTTGAGTCGGTTCTCCACCAGCGTTGGAGCGAGATATCTTGATGGTGGTGGAGTGAATGTGCACGCGCAGTTTGCCTGTTTCTATTTTTATTGTGCGCTTTTGTTCTTGATGCTTATTGCTATATTGTTACCAGCTTGTAACCCCCCTCTCTTCTTGATTTGCTTGGATGTCTGTTTGCTGTCACTGTTCTCAAGTCAGGTATGTCAAACTAGTAGGGCTTCACCATAAAATGGAGGAAAGCAGATGAGTCTCCAAGGAGAGCCCTGGAGTCAGACAGGCAGGATCCCTCACGCCAGAACAAAGGTTGGGTTTAAAAAAAAAAAAAGCTCAGCCACCTCCTCTTCCTTCTCTTCTTCTGCTTCTTTTTCAGCTCTTTTTCTGCTCGGAAGTTTAGTCAGCTAGAGGAAGCAGAAGAACCCTGAAGGAGAGAGAGAGAGAGAAAAAAGTGAGCTTAGATCCTTTAGTGGTGCTTTCAAGGTTAACTTCTTGTGCTGCAACTCCATGAGCTGTTTGCTGTAATTCACATGATGAGAAGCAGTGTGGGGGTGTGGAGGGGTTCCTCTGGAAGATCTGCAGCTGGGACTTTGTTTTTGGTGATGTTGGTGGTGTGTGTGTGTGTGTGTGGGGGGGGGGGATCTTGTGATCGTTGGTGGCTGAAGGACATGGGGATGAGACAGGAATTTTAATGCGGAGTAGTGCAGTGTTTTGGCCCTGCAGGTAGTTAATGTTCAACAAAGTGGTGTCAACACATGCAGATACTCTCGTCTGAGTGTGCATGCACGTGTGTGTGTATATGTGTGTGTGTGTGGAAATAACTGTTGCAGACGGTTTCTTAGAGGAAGTTCTCAAGATGATTCTTGTTTTGGATTTGTTTCTCCTGTTTTTTCCTTTTTTAAAAAACTTTGTCCAGACTATGTTTCCATAAAGCAGAGCAGTGGACATCTGGGTTGCACATGTTCACGTTATTACACGATAACCCTTATGCATTTGGTTTTTCTTCTACTTTAAAAGTTATTTAGACTAACAGATTAGGTTGTTTGTTATTTATAAACAAGCTCTTTGCTGTAATTCGGGCTATGTCCACTGCTTAGCCTTAGGTGTCTTCTCACGCGTTATATCTTAAAGGTGTCCAGCCTGCTAGGAAAGTGAAAGAGGTGTGTTTGCTAGCTGCTATGTATGTATGTGTGTGTGTGTGTGTGTGTTGTGTGGTTATGCTCAGCTCTGCAGTTCCCCTGGCCACTGTGTGAAATCTTGCTGACAAGGAGACTGTGAGCTTGACACAGTGTGCTGCGACAATGCTGGGGCTGAGAAGAGCAATCAAAATGGTGGCGACGCTCCTTCTCCCTGGCGTGGCAGGGCAGACAGGTTCACAAGGAGGAGCTGATAGAGGACGAGCGGGCAGGATTCTGCTGCGCTCGACACATTTGTCTGGCAGACGGGCGCACTGGATCTGGTCTGGTGGATGTTGTGTAAATGAGCTCAGTCATTGCTGAAGCTGGAAGTGATCGGGATGTTTTAGTGGAGGAAGCTGCTGAGTCTCCGTGATGCCATGTGGGCTCTTTTTGCACTTCCAGCTCCTCGTGTAACTTTCACAAGTCTTCCAAACATTCTTTATCTGTTCTTGTGACATAAGCAGGGGATCTATAGGATTTTGTCCCCTTTCCATTCCCCCTTACAAGTCTGTGAGGCCCCTCAGGTCCACCAGCCTGTGTGTCAACTTCTTTGTTGTAGTTTGATAAATGACTCAAACGAGTGATAATATGCTGCATTAATGTGTTGTAAAAGACTGAAAATCGCCCTGTCATTGGGTGATGTGGCCTTCTCTCTTCACAGATAAGCCAACCAGTTAGTTTGTTCATTTTCTGATCATCTAGAGGAGAATTAGAAGAAATTTGATACTATGTGTCTCCTGATGTGGAGCCTTTATATATATATGTAAAGAAGTATCAAAATAATTGAACAAATTAGATTAAAAACTTTTAGTCAGCCCATAAAGCTGCTGTTTTTTTCACATTTTCAAACCTTTTTGTTCCAAATAATGTATGTTTGATTAAATGTCATTATTTCCAAGATATTGGATCAAATTTAACACGCCAAATGCTGCAGGTATCTTACTAATTAGTTTTTTTATGAACTTTTGATACAATGCATGAATTAGCATGTAGAAAACCTGGTGTGGATTTGAAATACATGTGTGTGTGCTTTGGAGCCTGCCTCAACTTCAGACTGCTTTCTACTTCAAAATGTTCCTAAACTCTGCTTCTAAGCAAACCTGTGAAGTAATAAGAGCATGTTTATTCCAATTTTGAGGCCTCTTTCGTTTTCAGCTCCACCATATTTTCAAAGGAAATGCACTTTTTAGCGAAGTACATGTTGCTGGTAGATAGTCACTGTAGGTTTAGTTAAAACACAGCAAATTTTAAACCACTTTGCAGTCGATGATGCAGCCTGTGTCAGATCATATCTACTGCAGCCAGCTGCTATATTCAAATGCTACTTACGTATAAATGCATGTTTAATTAATTGATAAAACATTGAGTTATTACTATTTCTTAAAATCTAATCATTTATATATGAACCTGGTGGTTTAATTGAGTTTTTATTGGTTCAAATCGCAATAATTTCTGCAAAATCTGCAGTTAAAATGGTTTAAAATTTGTGTTTGGTGCAAGAGCTCAGATTTTAGGGTGCCGGTCTAGAACCGAACCGTGGCTGATTAAAAAAAAATTACATAACTGGATTTTTCAAGGTATTTCAGGGTTATGGCATAAAAAATAAAGAAAAAAGCTCGACAGGGAGGACAGGGGATCAAACAAGAGAGACCTGTGATGGTTTGAATGCTGGAAGGAAGTGGTCGTGAAGCTCATCACTCACCCTATTTCTGTGACTTGCTCACACACACATATACACCCTCCACCCCCCACCCCCTCTCATTCACTCAGTCACAGTGGCTGATGCACTTCTCCATTCTTCTCTACCTGGGGCAGTGAAGAAGGCCAGGGAGACACACAAAAGCAAATTGAAATGCTCCAGTGAGTGCTTTCTTGACATGATGCATGGCTCATGAGATGCAGCCCGGCCCTGCTGCTACACTTGCAACCGTGCTGAAACACACAGATCCAAAGCAGCCTCCACACTACGGCAAAAACCTCCTCCCTGCCGCAAAGCTACAGTCAGTGAAACAGGGTTAAAACTCTATGATTTCAGTATTTTTCTTGCATTTGTTGCAGATATTTTAACAACTGATAATCCACCATCATGTCAGGGTTTTAGTGGAACAAGGAAGTGGCTTGGTGGAGGTGTCTGTTGTCAGTTGCCACGTTACACTGCTGCTAAACTGGTTCCTCCTCTCTGCTTTCCACCAGAACATCAACAGCTGAACACTGCGTTTCCTCTCCAGGAAAAAAAAGGCTTGCAGCTCAGTGAAGCTTACAGTTGTGTCTCCTTTCAACCTGCATGTAAAGCTAAAAGGGGACTAGTATAGCTCAAATCTAAAGTATAAAGTGGCACATTGATGGGACAGTTTGTGCAGTGAGATTAATAAAGCCATCTGCACGGTGTCCACTGGTTTTTGGCCTGAAGTCAGGATTTCATGTCCTTCTCTAATAAGACACAGCGAACCAACTCTGTCAGCCTCAAGCTGCCTGTAGGGAGAGAAAAAAAAAATCTGAATTCTTTGGAGACGCCCGTTCCTTGGGCAGTGTGGTGCCACCAGACAAGGCCTTCATTGAGCAGGAACAGGAGTGGTCTTGTAGATGGGATCCACGCTGACTCGGCCTCCGAAGCAACAGAGCTGTCCAAGGACGATTAAATATTTAAGAGCTTGGAAAGGAGGTCTCAGAGGTAAGTTAATATTGATGGGTCTCTCATCTTTCCCTTCTCGAACTTGTTGAGTTGCCTCAAGAGGTCAGTTTGGTGGATGGTGGAGAAGAACCTCATCTATTCTCTTTTTACATAAACCTGGTCGCTTTAAAAGAGTACAAATAGAGAGCTTCTTTATTTGTTTGTTTCTGGAGGGAAACCACAGTGGTTTTACATTTTGGCTCTTTTTTTTTTTTTTACTGCTTCTCACGTCCTCTTATGGCTACTCTGAAGTACTCCATCCTGACGAGCTTGTAACCTCACCCACACCCTGTAACTGTAGTAACTGCCATGTCAGGCGTACAAGGAAGTCAGCATTGCAGTGTTTTCTGGCAGGTGTCCATTGAGAACCAGCAACAAGAGATTCAGTGTTTTGCAGCCTTGTTTCTTTGATCTTTATTTGTGATTTTTATTTGTCTGTATTGGGAGAATGATGGGGAATCTGAGGCAGCTGATGGCATTTTAATAATCCAGTGGTATACGAGGTCAGATTGAGATGTGATGAGAGGCACGCCTTTTTTAGTCGACTCTAGTGACCACATTTTCTAAAATGTGGAAGTGTACCTCCAGAGCTGACCTTGTATCTTGTTCAGTATTTCTTGTATTTTTTTCTAAAGTAATACAACATTTATTCAAGACAGCAGCAGATTGATTTATGTCAGGAAATGGTTTTCTAGGAGAAATGAACTTCAAGGCTGCATGGAATGTAAGGTTTCCCGGAGTAATTGTCCTTGTGGAAAAACACTTCCTGGTTTCTCTCAAAGATCTGTCCTTCACTTGAATGACTCTTCAGTGGTGTTTGTTTAGCCCATGAACATACGGGGTTCAGCTTTTAGGAGTTATGGCTGAACTGTGGATATATTAGGTGTTATTGGACATGAATTTATTTTTGTTAGTTCAAGGGAAGAAACCCTTAGAGAAAACCAAATATATCCACCTATTCCTTTTTAAAATTATAAAAATCTCACGCCTCAGGCTATTAATTAAATTGTGCACTTATTCATTTTTGGATGGAATATGTAATCGTGCTTTTGAGGGTTGCCCCCAAGTGTTATCTCTCATGCTTTCCATGCATAGTAGCACAAAACAAACACACAGACACACACACACACACACACACAAAAGATAGGTCGCCTATATTTGACGGGATTTGCAGAAGCTGAGATATATAATCTAAATGTTTTGGGTGCAATGATGGTGTGATGATCCCTGTTCAGGGACGCAATGTTCAGATTCTAGCCGCAGCTTGTGAAGAACAGCAAAGCCCCAGTCTTAGGCAGCCATCTTTGCTGTGAGCACAAAAAAAAAGAACACAACCCACATCTCACTTCTCCTTTCTGCCGCCAGTCTTGACAATCTGCAGAGGAACCGGCGGGGAAGCTGCTCACTCAGGTCTCTTAAAGTTAAACACTTCCATCTGTGTGACAAGATAGCCAAGCAAGCAGCTCCACTCTGCTGAGCAGGACAGTCAAAGACCTTGAGGAGCACAAAATGGTGGATGGTCATGCCACTGATACTCCAGCGTGATTGGCTGTGTCTCCTTGGCCACTGTGGGGCTGGCTGTGTGAAATGGAGTCCTCTGTGTGGAGCATTGGCCCAGCCTCAGCTCTGATGCAGAAGATAATTCTGTCTGCCCCGAGAGGGAGAGACGAGAGCGCAGCCAAGTGAGGTGACTATACTAAAGGAAGGCTTAGCAGCAGACTTTCAGAGGTTGTCTTCTTGCTTCCACCTCTAATCCTTATGCTCCATTTCTGTTAGTAGCCATCTTCATTTGGTTCTTTTTGCATGAAGCGGACGTGCAAGTAGATGGGGGGAAAAAGTGCAGGATTTGTAGATATAAAGGAAGGGAATGACATAGAAATGTATTCTAACCTTCAGGCCCAGGAGACTGAGAGATCCACGAGTCCCTTGTTTAGATGCTTTGTGACAATTTCAGCCATGAAGGTCATATTAACATCTCTGAGGCTGAAAGATGCAAAAGACTGCCAGTACCAAATCTTAAATGTTTTTTTTTATGGTGTGTTTTCACCATGACAACCTGAAGACAGTAACCACACAGAACCATTAATGCCCCCCCTTCCTCGTAATCTGCTCGGTCATTATCATCTGCGCAAAAGAGGCCAAACGTTGCTACCGAATGCTCTCTGCAGCCGTCCCTCTTTTCAGAAGGAACAATCTGAGCCCTTTTCCGAGCACCAAAGCTACCCTTGGAGCAAGGTTACTTGTTCAATGATGGCCAGCTTCTTTCTTTTTTGCCGTTTTTTTTTTATTTAAGTGCAGCTTTAGAGAGAAATCTGGAATTAGTGAGTTGAATGTCTTTGATTGAGAAAGGATATGTCTTGGTTTGCAAAGTTAAAAAAAAAAGGAGATTGACTCCACTGATCTGGATACACGGGTGATACCAGGTATCCATCTGTCACAGATGGACAGGCTGACACAGGCGCTGTTTGACTTTGTGGAACAGGCGACCCTGAGTATGAACAGAAAATGATCGTCTCTTTCTTGGATGAGAAAATTGTTCCAGCTGGGAGCAATGCTACATGCATTCCTGCCTCCCTCCCTCTTCCAGTTTCTCTCTCTGTTTCTATGTGAGGATTTGCTTGAAGGCCTCAGTCAGCAGAAAGCTTTGAGGTCCAAAGATCAAAATGGCTCTGCTAGCTGTGCTCCGTAACAGATGTGCAGAGAGAAGGCTGTGCTTTAACTGGACCGGGCATGGTGTTATTATGTAAATCTGTATGAAGAGCACTTAGTCAACTTAGTTGGAAGGTAGTAAGCCTACACGGTCTTCTCCCTTCTTTACCTGGAATGCTTAAGAGTCACCTGAGCCTGCCGCCATGAGTTGTTGCTTTTTTACACCGTCTGAATGTGACACTTGTGAAGGTCAGGCAGCAGACAGATCAGCAAAGCTCGCTGGACTGCAGCGTCTGGAAAACTTTGCACCTGCATTTACAAGTCTTCTGAGACCAACCGGAATCACTTCGCCTATTTCCATGAATGTTGACAAAAATCCTTACTTTTGAAAACAATCACACACTAATTCAAATTTTATGTTAAGATTCAATTATTTGAATGAAAATCATGTGTTTTGCTCAAACTGATTCCAATTAGACCGAATAAAACTTGATTTTTACTTAATCAACAATAATAAATATGGACAACAGTGAGTCAGACAAGACATTTAAACAATGAACAACTACTTTAAAATGTCATTTAAGACCTTTAAAGTTATTTTTCCAACATAATGACATCAAGAAAATACTGGAAAAGCCACAACGAAGACTATGTGTAGATCAGGTCGTCTGGATGGTCATATGAAGAGGAAGCTCTAAAGGAAAAAGTACCAAGAGGCCAGCAGCATAGCTAAAAATAGCCAGAGGACTGTACAGTAGAATCTGTCCACAACATGCACTGGGCAAGAGTTTTATGTGCTCTGCACACGTCTGAGCTCTCCTCAGGGCAGCAGCATAAAGACGTCTTCTTGCCGAGAGGCACGTTTTACTTTTCCAAGCATGAGGTTAATTCAAACATTACAGGAAATAGATCTTGTGGTCGGATGAAATCAAGGTAGAGCATACTTTTTTTATCTTAGTTTCCAAATACAGAGGAACGGCACATATAGCAGTGGTCAAAACCTCAAACTTCTCAGCTGTTAGGTTGTTGGTTAAGAAAACAACTCCTTACATTTTGAGAAAGAATTCAATGAAGAAGGAGTTCAATAAAGAAGGTTAAAAATGAATAAGGCTGGAAAATAATGCCCTAAATCCAGGTTTCCAGAGTTCAAGAAATGCTTGTACAAAGACAGCTGTCTGATGCAATCACTGAGAAGTCTGTAACTGCAGGTGTGGAAGAAAATATGGACAGTTTTTTGTCTAATCATTGTGATAGTAATAATAGCTCTGAATATTTTTCTTGTAAACCATGTTTAAATGCATCCCTGCTAAGGAGGAGGTGACTGTGCGAAGCTAGTTAGCTAAGCTTTTTAGCTAACCATCATACTGTAAATCTTGCTAACGAGTGAACCTGGTTAGTTCTCTGAACTGACTGAAGCTGTGTGGGAGTTGAACTTTTGACTTGTTAGAGGAAGCATGGGTCATTTCTGCTTTCTGAATTTGCACAGTATTACAAGGGTTTTTTCTGCTTTAGGTCAAACCTCTCAGATTTTCTGGTGTAGGGATGCTAGCAGTATGTTTCTAGTCATGGCTGCGTTCGCTGGTTAATGGTTGACCTACTTTTTGAATACCATATGTCTAGTGAAACAGATTAGTTGCCAGATTAATGCCAGCATATTTGTCAGGTGGCTGATCATTTGTGATACCATTGATGACTTCATCCCGTCTCAAATATATTTTGCTTGTGGACGTCATGTGGCTTCACCATTGCTAAGACTAGGATGCAGAGCTGCATATTTAGCTTAATAATGCTTTCCCACATGCCTTTTTAATTCAGTGTAGAGTAATGCAGAAACAAAAATTGAGAAAATTAGTTAAAATATTCACAAAATATTTCATGGAGATGTGTAATGGAATTACAGACATGCTTTCCACTCTGTTGTCTTCTTTTTTGTGCAGTCCATGCCATTCCCATAACTTGTATTCAATTCCTGGCGTTGTTTGATGAATGTTATGACAAAATGTTCATACCGAACATTATTGATTACTCACATCTCCTCAGAAAAGGCCCCGCTCATCGATTGGGCAGGTGGGATCGATGTTTCATCTCTGTGTATTCAGACTTCCTCAAATGAACAGCATCATGTGATCACATCATTTGGGGAAGCTTTCTGCTCTGATCACAGGCAGACAGGAATGAGGTCAGCGTCCAGCTATCTGGTCTTATCACACTCAAGCTGAAATGCTGTTGTAATGAGACTGATATGCTCATCAGGTTTTTACTAACAAGATAAAAATCTGTACATTTCAGGTGGGGTTTTTTTTACCAAATTATTCACATTACTATTAAGTAAGTGTGTGATATCGCATCATTTTGGATACATATGATCTTTTTTCTGACTGCTGTATTTGTTACATCTATTCGGGTGCTGTGTACTGAGCAAACATCTCAAGCCCTTCATCTGCTCGATTTCTCACCCTTCATGTATTGCCATCATGATGTCTCATCAGCCCCCAAATCCCAATACTCTCTGGTCAAGAGTCAAAACAGAGTATCCTCAGCAACAAAAAGAAAAGGGAATCCTGCAACAGATGGAATTATGCACTCACCCCACCCCCACTCTCTCCAGAGCCCAGATCTCAACTGCATTGACTCAGTCTGGGATTATAAAAAGGCAGAAACAATTGAAACAGTCTAAATCCACCAAATAAAAAAAAATAATAATAAAAAAACTTTTTATGGTTGCCAAGATGTGTAGAACTAACTGATGTGGACTACTGGTGCTGTTTCAAAGCCTAATTGTGATCAAATTGTTGTCTGATTTTGTTACCTATTCACAGCAGTCTCTCTGTAAGGATCTTATAGTGCCTAAAACTTCAACAGATTTGCATCGAAATCAGTTGAAAATGTATTACATTAAATGATTAACAACTCCATCATCAGGGATCTGCAATACTGCAATTGGACATTAAGGGCCCTGCTCAGAGTGGTTCACTTTTATTAGCGCTCCACAGACTCAAACTTGGGTCCTCCAGACGCAAGCCCATTTCTGTAACAACTAGGCTACCACACCCTATCATCTAACATGCCATTAGGCCTTCTTAGGTCATTTGTTGCCATCAAGCTTTTGGTTATAAAATCTTCCAAGTAAGGGACATGAATCCTGTAATAGTGAGGACATTTAGCAAGACATAAATGTAAAGTTCATGGTCACTCAAGGAGTCAATCACTTTAGTTGTTTGGAGTTATAACATGGTGGTCATGCGTGTTCAATTACAACCTACTGAGTTGATGTTGATGTCTTCTGGTAAGCCCTGAAACAGTGGACTATCAAAGTCCCACAACAACGTAGTCGCAAAAGACCAAAAACAACACCAA
Source organism: Craterocephalus eyresii (assembly GCA_037177035.1). NCBI lineage: Eukaryota > Metazoa > Chordata > Actinopteri > Atheriniformes > Atherinidae > Craterocephalus > Craterocephalus eyresii. The sequence goes on along the minus strand of JBBBVT010000020.1, from coordinate 9,397,291 downwards.
CAATGGAAAATTATAAAATTATTATCATTATGTTTCATGTCACAAGCCTATAAATACACGATGAAATCAGCAGACAAGGTTGCAGTTGCATCAGGCAGTATGTTGCTCATCTGTGGTGGTGTGAGCCAGCATAGGGGAATAGGAAGGTCTTTCAGGTCCAACCAGATTTTCTGTTCTTAACCGGTAGTGTTATCTGCCAGTGTCCACAGATAAAAGCCAACATGAATGGAAACTGTTTGCAGCAGGAAGACTAACTATATTCCAGACACTCCTGTTTTAACTGGCTTTTGTTTTAGGACACGCTTACTCTTCTGAAGTTCTTGAAGATGTAATTTGGGGAATAATATTTTGTCATATATTCCGAACCCCATACATAGCTTGCATGGTCGAAGACCTGCAGGTCAAGCTATGCCTAATCCAAAACAAGTGGTGGAAAAAAAAAGTTTTAAGACACCCCATGCATTTGGTAAAAATCCAATCCATTCCAGTCAAATTTCTCCCAGCACATTTAAAACAAGAACATTGTAAACCTCTGTACAATATAAGCAAAAGATAGAATAGAATTCATAAAAAAGAATAAAAAAACTATAAAACAATATATACATGTTCAAATAACATGTTCAAACTGGGTGCATGGCAGCTGACAGCACAAATGCTAATCTCTGTCTATCTTCTGGCTGTAATTTCTAGGTGTATAACCCCTGTGTCTGATCACCATAAAGATACAGTTAGATCCTTAATATGTAGTCGCTCAACAAAGTGCTAACAGCACCACAATGTTTTTTATTTCATTGTGTTATTTAAGCCTGCCAGCGGCAACGTGCTGTGAAAACAACACCGTCAAATCATCCCCTTTTAAGGTGGTGTGACAAACTGATAGACAACTGTTGTGTATTTCCGCACCATCCAGCACATGCAGACAAACAGTGTAGTACTATTAGAGTTGTATTTCTGGCCACCTAGTCACTTTAAGTCCAACATTATCTCACTTTCATATTCTGTGTTTGGTTTGTATCTCGCTCTTTAACTGTTAAATGCTCTCCCAGCATTGAAGTCTCCTTCGGGCATACACTCTTTTCCATTGATATTACAAAAGCTAAATGTCTTATTGAACACCCGAGTCACTTCTATGCTAATGCACAACTGCAATCATTTTAAACACAACTTAGAACTGCAGGCGGTCGCATGCTGTTATGCTTCAGCAAGCAGGGATGGGTCTTAAGTCCTTCTATGATCTGCTTTATACAGGGGGACTAAATGTTTTTCACACCTCTTGAGTCAAATTATCAACAAAAAATCTGCCATGTTGCATGGCCTCTGCTGCATTTTTGAGCACATTGTTTTGGACGTACTGCAGCCTCTCCTCTGTGTCAGAAGCAGACTGAGCAAAGAGGAAATGTTGGAGTGAATGAACTTGGGTGAAGTGAAAGATAACTACACTTCTTACTTTACAGTGAAGTTAGAGGCCAGTATGTTTCACAAAGCCTGTTTCACAGGCAGGAACATGTTGAAAAGGGATATTTTTGACTCTGCGAACACATTTTGGTATGTTTTACTCTTTTTCAGGCCAATATGAACTTTCATGGCCGTGTGATATGTTGTAGCAAGTAAACTGAGCTCCTGAATTACATCGTATTGGATAAACTGGCTTGTTTTCTGCTTTGCATGAATAGGCTCACAAAGCCTTTTATATTACATAACCCAAATCTGAAATACACTCTATCATGTCTGCGTTATATTTTACAATACATTATATTATTTACATTATATAAACTGTACACTAATGTGACTGTAATTACTTTATTAATTCATAAGTTGACCATCAGAAGCTAAATTAAAAACCAGACAGGCTTATCAAACTGCTCCCCTCCTATGGCTGCGTTTGGATCATTGGCTGGAAATAAAGAATCTTGATCGAGCCACATTCCCTGTCCTGGTAAAAGATATGCTGATGTAGATTTAGTTTTATGTTTACAACTGCTTAAATGTTCCAAAATAAATCCAATCTATTGGTAGTGGATGTGTAATCAGAAGACTTGGAATGATTTATTTCATGCAATATGTTGCATTGTTGACTATTATGGTACCATTATGACTTCTGACATAATGTTTACTTCCTTATATGTATTATGCTAGTTAGCTGTAGGTCAGGCACAAAAGTAGGTTGTCCTCCAAGTGGAATGCAACCATCTTTAATTGATCTGCTGTAATATGATATTGGACATATTGACAATGTGATGAGGCTCTTTCATTTTACTGTACAGCCTCAAATAGAAGTCAGATCAGACAGTTTCTATGGGCAGAGGTTTAGTTGGCTTCCTGCAGCCCCGACAGAAAGAGTCTCGTAAGATTTCCCACAGATGTGGAAGCGGTGACTCAGTTGTCCTGACCCTTTAGTCATTTCTGCAGAAACTCTATTTGAGACTGAAGGCGGCCTGGATGGTGGAAGTCACCTTGTCTTCACTGCTTTGGTGTATCAACTAAGAAAACCTCTTTTTAACCAATTTGTGATTATTATCATTATTTTTGAGTAATACATTTTAAATCTGGTTTAGACTCATACTGTTCTCAACGTTTTCATCTCTTCTTTATATAGACGCAGCAGAATCACTCCAATAAGACAGACTGATGACTGTGAAGCTCCTTATAATACTTTTGACCAGTATGTCATTAGAACAGCTCCAACCCACCAAGGCGTGGACTCCAGGAGACCTGAAGGTGCCCCGTGGTATCTGACACCAGGACGTGAGCAGCAGATCCTTAAAGTCCTGTATGTTGTGAGTTGGTGCAGCTGTGGATCTCACTTGTTCCAGTAACCCTCCCCCCCCCCACACACACCTTGCTGCTGGTTTGCCCTCCCTCAGACTGCAGGTCGCTGCTCTCCGCTGCTAACTATGAGCACTTTACACGTCAGTCAGACCAATCCAACCCAAAAGTTATACCACAGGAAATTACTGTCCAGTATCATCATTTAGACTCTATGTGTGTCGATACTGTTGTTGCTAGGCAATCACTATACATCTGAATATGGTAAGGTGACTGTTACAAAGTCTCCAGCACCATCTTCAGCTTTTTTTCTGCGATGAAATTTATTTAGCTTTAACAGAAGTTGCCTATTATATTTTATTTAAAAGGAAGGTTCAAGTTAATCGGATTAGAATAGCTGTAAAATAACTGTACATCTTCAACTCAACACCTCATTAGGCACCAAATTCAGTTGAATAGCATCATAATCAAACTGCCAGACTTACGTTCTCATTTATTTTTTTGAGTACATGTTCTAAATAATTTTGAGAAACACATGCTGAATAATTTCATGACTATTCGTATACAAAATAGTCTAATAAGTCAGGGGCGAGCACTTAATCCTCCTGCCCATCATCCATCGAATGATGTGCTCAGCAGTTGTAGGATGAGGTAAAGAAAAAAGAAAATAAAAGAAGAAAAGTTTGAGTTTGAAGCTGAAGCCTTACATCAGCTTTGTCTGTTTTCAAAGTCTCTTAGTTGTACGTGATAAAGAGAATGATTAAAGCTTAGGTGCCAAAATAAATACTTCTCTATGCGGCTTGACTTGGCCCATGCTTGCATCAGAAGGTGCTTCACTTGAGGAGCATGATTGGATCCTTCACATGCAATTATTGTGTAGAGGTTCTTATTCATTGACAAAGACTTTTTTAAGTCAAAAATCATCTTCAACAGATATTTTGGATATCGTAGGTGAAGTTTAAAATATCACCTCATGCCTTTCTGCATCTATTAAGTTAGCCAACAAAAAAAAATCAGAATTATTACTGAATTTTAGATTTTGATGCAGTCAAAGGGAGTAAATGATTTGAAATAAGTTAGCTAGTTAATTAAATTCTTAGGAATCAAAAATGCATGTTTACAGAATTTCTTTGTTTAATCACGAAAGTACATGGTAAACACAGAAATTAGGTCAGATATGTTAGATTTAGAAAAATAGGTTAGTTTGGGAAGTTGTAACAGGCCTGGGAGTTTGTTTCAAAAAGGCCTTTTATTTGATCGCACAAAAGATGCGAGCGACTTCTTGTTTCTGACTGGAGTTGGAAAAGCAACATGACATCTTAATATAATTCTACGCAGAAGCTTATTGCCAACCGGTGTTTACACTGCACCTGTATCTACACTTTTTTTCTTGTGGTTCCTGCTCCGCTTTCCTCCATCTCCTCCTGCTGACCCTTTTCCATCTTCTCCTCCTGTCCCTCCTCATCTATCACCTCTTCCTCCTCCTCGCTCCTATATCAGTCAGTGGCCTTGTCAGCTAACAATAACAGTAACAACAACAATTACAAACTTGTGAAAAGAATTCAGGATTTTTTTTTTACTCAGATCACAGGCTCTCATCTAAAATGTTTTTTCTTTTGCAATGAAGAAAAGTGTGTGTTCTTCTGGTCAGCAAGTAATGTTATTTCCAATTAATAAAGCAAGCGACTTATGCTTGTATAGTGAAACATTGATTCTGATAGGCTTTTAATGTTATGTGTGCCCTGAATACGTCTGAAAACACAATCATTTGATCGAGATTATTTTGATTATTTTGAGCCCCCTCTGCTACGGAAAAGGTCTGGCACATTTAGCTGCAACTTGTAGTAAAATTTTTTCCTTTTTAGCTTTCAGATTTTATGCTCCACCTATCTCTTTCTCTTCCTTTTTTCATTTTATAACAGGAAAACAACAGTTTAATGATTGACTGGGCGGCTGAGCCATTTCAGTAGAAACAAGGATTGGCTGTAGATGGCGACTGACTGAATGAATATTTGAAGTAATTATGATCACGTTGTTCTTTGTCTTATAATAGGGATTGCTTATTTGGCCCATTACAGTAGATCATTGACCAAGTTTGTGCTTGCTACCTGTGGCTCCAAGGGCAGCCTTTTAATTTTGGGGAACCACCAGCCTGTCCCATACGGGACACCTCTCTAACCTCCGTGTGGTCAGCCCGCCCCTGGTGGTAGGTGGAAGTGAAAAGGCTTGTATGCGTATTTTTGCGGTATTCTCAAGCAGCAGCTTGGTATTATGCATCTCTACTGAAGACTACGAAGAGGCAAAGCGTGTTTGAATTAAAAACAATCTTGGGAATTTGTTTGTTCGCCGCCACCTTCCAAAGTGACTTTATGTCACTCGTTTTGGGTTTACATCTAGTCAGAACATGCGCTGTAAGAACCAACCTGACAACAATCTTATCAGTGTTTACACAATACCACAATCGGTTTGGGAAAAGGAATATTCCACCCCGATGAAACTGAATGAAAATCCTTTCTTTTGGCAATTTTCATTTTCATACATGGTTCATTTTCATTCTGAAAGAGCTTTTAAACCGGATGCCATCGGTATATTTGGGTCCATGTAAATGTAGATTTTGTCTCAGGTGAAACATCATCCAGGCTGTTGTGTTTAGTTCAAAATACTGGTTCCCTTTCAATGAAATATAAGATGAAAACAAGCATGCTAAGAGGGAACTTTGTAATTTGGGGGTTTCCTCTTTCAGTTAGTGCATATAAAAGGGTCTGCCAAGCTACAAAGTGTAATGTGTACACAGTTTCTCTCACAGTGGACACTTTTGAACCACATCAAATGGGTTCCAGTTCATTACTTTACTTGATATAAACATGAAACACATTTGCATCATTTAAGCCTTCCAGCTAGCTTGGTAAACATTTATCAATGGATTGATGAATCAGAGCGAAACAGACCTTTCAGAAAAATACGTTTTGCACACGTCAA
>JBBBVT010000020.1:9381116-9391446 GCA_037177035.1 Craterocephalus eyresii | reverse complement strand
GAGACTCGGTTCTCATCGTTCATTTAAAAGAGCCGTTCAAAAGAATCGACTCGTTCACGAACGTCACAGCTCTACTAAAGACGTGTTTTTTGTTGTTGTTGTTATTTTTTTACTCAGTAACGTTTGTGATTTAAAATGTACCAACAGAAAATTTACTTAAGTAAAAGTAAAATTACACTTTTTAAAACGTACTTAAAAAAGTATAAGTACACAAAAAAGCTACTCAATTACAGTAGCGCGAGTAATGTAATTCGTTGCTTTCCACCCCTGCAAATATCAAGCAGTTAGTGAAGCCTGAGATAAGATAAATATTCAGAAAATACCATCAGATTCACCATGTACTACTTCTAAAAAACCGGGCAAGCTTACTTTTTTGGGCCAGCCCTCTCAGTACTCGGACACAGAGATCACAGACAACCAGTGGGTAAATATGTTGCACAGATAAACCTGAAACTATATCAGAACTTGATGTAACGATCAGGGAACATTGGGTAAGATTTTCTAAGGGTGTGCTTTTACTCTTGGCAGCTTTTGTCAGGTTAAAATGAATGTGATAGTTGTATTGGGGTTTATAAATAAAAAGCCTTCAATGAAGCTGAATAACATAGATGGACATTAAAAAAAAACCCAAATAAATAAAATAAAGTTGCAAGTTGTTAGATTTCCCAAGGATGTGGTGTTTGAATTTTTTGTAAAAGCAGAAATGACAAAGCAATTTTAACTTACACTTTTTCTTGTTTTCTTTCATTTTCAAGACAAATCTAAATTCATTTGTGGGTGAAAGATTAGTTTAGATGGATTAGAATAGGATTTTCATCAGTGATGTGACATTGCACCATGGGATTAGTATCATTATACATAAAATATATCATAATAAATCCTGCTTTAGTTGAAAGCGTTAACATGTTTTGTCTTTTAAGCCTTCTGATGTTTAGCTTCTATTTAATTAGCATAAGAATAAATGTGAAAATGCAGTTTTATGTACTATTATAGAGTACGTAAAGCTGCTGCGGTTTATCAGAGGCTTTATTGATATGAACCAGACATGTGGAAAATTCTTCTTCACCTTTGGGACATTTTGATGCTCTTGTTCTCTTACATTTTATATACCTGATAGTGAAGTTTTCATGATGGGCCTGTAGCTCTCCAGTGGTGCCTCTTCTTTATATGTGTCTCAGTTCTATTTGTAGTAAGTATCCTCTACATAAATTTAGACATGTCCTTTTCTCTATTGCAGTCCATAAATTGGCATATTTCAGAACAAGTTAAAGTGGAATAATGTGTGTAAAAAGAAAGGTGATTATAGTGAAGAAAAAGCTGCTGCAGGGGTTACAGAGAAAAGGTAAGAGCTCTGTTGTTGGCATGCCTGTGTAAACCTCCCCATCACAGGAGCTGAATAGTAGTTATTTACACAGAGAGCCAGTGTGCCAGCACTCGGAGGCTGCTGGTCATGAACCTGTTTGTTTTCTAGTGGTGTGCTGCAGATGTTTTGTCTCTTGTGACTGCAGCACATTTATGATAAAATGATCACAATGGAGAGGTTTAAATCCACATCCAGAAAGCTTTCACATTTACCTGTTTTTTGATCATGCAGTTTACTGATAACTTGGATTTTATTTAAAACAAGGTCTGTTAGCCACTGAAACCAGGATTTACTGTTACAGATATTAATTCAGGAGCTGTATGATCTTATTGAACTGCAAAAACAGTGCGGCATAGGTGTCTACACAAGAAATATAATCTAATATTTAATTAGTGCCCTGTTCTTTGCGTTGGTCATCATGTGAGCTGAGTATTTCTAGTGGATTTTGACTGGAATTTAAAAGATAGTTTTTTTAGTTTAACCATAAATTTGCTGCTTCAGTAAGGATCCATTTGATTTTGTGTTGAAGTAGATTATTCAGCACACCTCTGTAAGCTCTGTAATCTTTGTCCCACATAGTTCCATAAATATCTGCACATGGTTGTTGAATAATAACTATTGTATAGCCACCGCACAATTGTTTTCTCCTCAGACTCATTTTTTAAAAGAATACAGAAGTACAGCATACTTAATAATTGTCGTATTTGATTGTGATGTTGTTTATACATTGCTGTGCTAAAGTCTGGAGACACCCCTATTTTCTTAATATTCCTCATCCGAAGAGCCAGATATTCTAGATATCTTCTCCTAAAGGGAATCTCCAGGCTTACTGAAGATCTATCAGACTTTTTCTTTGGGCATAGGCAACTTTTTCAGAGAGATTAAGTCCAATCACTGAACTTGACCATCTTCACTGGAGTTGTTTTGTTTTGTGAAGCCACTCAGCCATTATGAGTCCTTCAAGCATAAAAAAGATGCCGAACCAGACTTGTTCTCAAATGAAGCTGAACTCTGACAAAATATATCTCAAATGGTCATTTTGGAGATTTCATTGGAACAGTCTGTCCTAAAAAGTCATTAATTTTGCTCTGCTTCACTCTATCAGAGTTGGCCTTTGTAGAAGAAATGTACAAATATTGTACTATGATTTGATAGAGGTTAAGATCTAGAGTTGCATCAATCCAGATATATAATCATGTTAAACCTATAGGTGTTTGTTTTCAAACAGTCTCCATGTAAACTTGGCTAGTGATGCTATGTTCCATTTGCATTTATTCTTCACCAGTAACACATATAGTGATATGTACTAAAAAGTACAGACGTGTCATAATTTGAAAAAATACAATTAGTTGAAATAATTGTAGGATTAAAAAAAGGTTTAGGGAAGAACCAGAGATGTCTCAACATATACTTATCTAGCAAAGGGCCAATTCTTAATTGTATCATTTGGCACTTTGTTTCAGGCAGGCTGGTGCAGGTATACATAATTTAAACCCATTTCTTCAATTGCAACTTGATGCCAAACAAAGCACGGTTTGCCAAGTTTAAAATGTGCCCACAGCGGGATTCCCAAGGGCTATTAGGGTAAAATGAAGCATATCTAAAGCAGATGAAGTGTATCTGAAGGTGATGTATCTAGTAAATAAAAAGATATTCCAGCAAAGACCACATGTATGTGCACCTTTAGTTTATCCATTTTCTGTTTGTGGAAACAGTCTCCATGGTAGAGTAGCTGTTAAGAAGCTTTTCTTAAGTAAGAAAGACAGGAAAACAAGGCTGCAAGATACCAAATAACTCAAGAATTGGCAGATAATCAGTGGCAGCAGCTCTATGAATTACAGAGATGGGAACAAAAAGCAGCCAAAATCTAATGAAGATCTTTGAAATGGCCTCCAGTCCAGAGGACTCATCTGGATGACTACTTTAAGAAATCACAAGGCAGAGGGTTGAGTTTCAGTTGAAGATTAAAGTTGGTCATAACAAATACTGGCTTTCAAGCTCATTTGAATTGTACAAGCTATGTTTCTGCCTTATATAAACCTATTTGTGGCCCTCTTTTCTGTTTCGCAGGAAATATGTAAAGAAGGCAATGGCGGGCGCGAAAATTTTGCACGGCATTGTATGTTAGAAATTTCTAAGCACAATTTCAGATCATCTATTGAGACATCAGGGTGGAAGACTGACGATATAATCTCCTTTTGCTCACAGTGAAATCTCCTCTAACGACACAATAAGATCTTTCTCTACCGTCCTTTCCTCTCTGTTTGGATAAATCTGCCGAGCACTGGGGGCTAAAGAGATCTGAATTGGAAGTATCATGTGGCTATCCATGCACCCCTCTCTCTCTATTTTTTAATAACCATCTTTGAACTAAAAACGTATCGATTTTTCTGTGACGCTGTCATCTCATCTCTGGAAAAAATCAATTACCATGATTCGGGGTACCTGCTGTTATTGTCATGTATTTTCCCTTTAAAAACAGACTGTCAAATTCAATCACTGGGTCATTAGTTATTGAAACTGTGCAGGTTGTCAAGATGCACATCCTCTCTGGTTCGCCAAATGAATCATCCGTCGCCATAAAGCCTGTCATATAGAATAAAGTAACATGTTTGGGGACTTTTCTCTCCCCACACTGCATGAGATGGTAGCCCTAACCAACAGTTAAGGACAAAACCTCTGTACTACTAATCAGCTTAATGCTAGCTTATTCAAAGGCCCTCTTTCAGACAGAGCAGCTGCTGTCAGCCAGTTTGAGTAGAGGGTGTGACTGCTGGCAGAGCTCGCCGATGCAGAGAGACCGGTTGGTGATTAACAAATGTCAGTAGACTTTGGAATCTGGGAAGCCCAGTCTGATGCCTTTGTCCTCTGTTGCTCACCACTGAAGGTCTTCCAGGTGGCTTCGTCATGCTCTCTCACTGCCTCCCCTCTACTCCCACCCTTCCCTTTCCTCCCCTTTTGCTTCCCTCTGCTCCTTTCTCGTCTTCTCCTCAGGGCTCAGGGTTGCAGAGCCCTGAGATAAAGAAGTTCAGACATGCCTCACATTTTTAGACCCCCTTGTGGAGAGCAGTTGGCAGCTTCTACAAAACGCATTAGCTGTATTTCTCACTACACATTTTTGATGCACAGTGCTTGCTCTGACCTATTCTTCCTTTCCTTGGAGAGGGGGAATCTAGCATTTCTTTGAAAATCTCTTGATGTATGAGATAATGTCCCTGAGAAAAAGAAGGGACTAGGCAAAGTCAGGCTGGCGAGAGTGGGAGATGTTTTCTGCTGAGCTGTGTGGGCAGAGGGCTTGGGTACGCTGCTGTACATCTGGCAGATAGATTTCTGTCAGCAGCTCTCCAGCGACAGGCTGCCTGCCTTTGAAGCAGAAGATCAGATCTGCGGGTCCATGTTGTGTGCTGGCTGAACACCTAAGCACACATAGTCAGCTCCTAAAATGGCTGCCCTTGAAGCTCGGCTCAGAGGAGGATCTGAGCAGCTCAATCGCTGTCTGTTAGGGCCCCAGCTGACTAGATGAAAGGAGTCGCACAATCTCACCCATTAACTTGGTGTGGCGCTTAGACTGGCTGGATGAAAAGACACAGCCAACTGTAAGGCAGATGGTTGGTATGTAGGAGGTTTTACTCTCTTTTTTTCCCCTTTTGTGGGCACTCCTTTCCCCTCCTTTCCCAAATAGCTTTGCTTGATATCCATGTCAAGGAACCTGGCATTAGGAGGCAACTTTGTTCAAACTGCAATGAACAGCCAAGAGAGTCGGGTGGGGCCATGTGGTGAGGCTGTAACCTGACCTCAAACAACAATGGATCCCCTGGTTGCTCAGGGACATGCAGGCAGTTTGGCTGGCTCACATGGACCTCTCCACTAGTTGGCCAGTTGGGTGTGGGAAGAGGGGTGGGATTCCCAACTGTCTCTGATCGAATCTTGCTTCATTTTCTTAAAGGGGGAGCAGTGAACTGAAACTGATAGTAATATTAAAACCAGCATTTCACTGACATCTCTGTTTAGAACATAGCTGACTTTGTAAACATTGACATATCTGATTTCAGTTTTTCCAGTTTTGCATCTCTTGTTTAATCAGTATGTCCAGTAAAATGAAATGAAACTGGTGCCGCTTTCTATTTTGTCTCTAAATTGAGTCGTTCAATTATTCAGACATTCCTTACACATGGAGGTGCCAAAATGTCATGTGTTAAGATTTAATTTACTCTCATTTTCAAATCAAATGTTAGATTTTAAAAGAGATTTTGATTAATTAAATCAACTTGTATGTCACACTTTAGAAAATAAGCTACAAGCAAGTCAGTTAGGAGTACAAATAATTCAGTTTGTCCTCTTTTGCCCACCATCAAGGAACAGCAACATTATGCTAAGGTGTGTTATGCCAAGGTTTGCTAATGTAGCATTGACTAGTTAGCCTCACAAAGATAGTAGGACTACTGTACATCCATGACCTTTGATAATTTGCAAAACCAAACGAGGTCATCATCAACTTTACTTCATTTTTTCAACATTTACATTGATGGCCTCGGTGTGTGACTTAATTTATTTGGTAAATGTGAGACTTAGCTACCTGTTTAGCCCTCTGCTGCCATTTGAGACTTCTTCTTTCAGTGTTTTTGCTCAGAAAACTTGCATCCTTCGTTTCAAATCCTTTAGAATGGAGTGAAACTGAACATAGAAAGGAATTAAAATTGTTCAGTGGTGAATGTTTTGATTGTATCTCATACCTTTCAATTTGGGCTGTCCTGATACCACTTTTTCACTTCCGATACCGATACAGTGTGTTGAGTATCAGACATTACTTATTAACTAATAAGTTAATATAAAATAAATTTAAACTGCCATGTGTTACTTTGTTTAACACATGGCACATTTCACATTTCTGTTGTAAGAAAAAACATCCTGAGTAAACCCAGTAGAAAATGAATAGGGAGAGCACTCAGGTGCACCAAGCGTGCTGGTCAAGTGAAAGGGCTGGATAGAAAATCTTGATCACCTGGTATCTGCATATTTTACCGCCTGCGGATACTGTCCGAGCCGTGTTTTTTTGTTGGGATTGGCACTGATACCCGATACTGGTATCAGATCGGTAGAGCCCTATCTTCCAAGTTCAACAGAAAAGGGTGGTGCATTGTTGGCTCTTTCCTAGAGACTCTCACCAACAAATATAAACTCTGACCTGGAGGAGCTTTTTCTATTCGTAACTCTACATGGGGTGAAAGCTATGAATGTAATGGTGTACCCTCACCAGAAAAGAAATTTCAATGGTGACATCCATTAAAAAGTAAAAACTAAACCTTGCAACAAATGATTATTTGCATTCTTTGAAGGTTGTATCGTGCAGATGCAGAGGGAGACACCTCTTCACATGCACATACCTCTTCTGAGTTTCTTTTTCCAGTGCATGCACATTAACAACAAACTGGTTTGGAAATACACACAACCTCATACACACCCTCTAATGGCACTACCCTTATGTATACATTTTTGTTGGGACTAAGACAGTTTGATAAAAATGGGATCTCCATGCATCCAAGGTTAATCCCAGACTTTTACCTACAAAAGGTAGACAATAACCCCAACCTTTCCTTTCAATAGAACTGAATGGATGGCATGGGATTATCTTGTTTATGTTCATATTTTTGTAGCACTGCTAGTGAACACCATGAACATTGATAGCAAGGGCAACATCATATTCATCCTCCCTTGCTTTATTTAAAAAAGTACTTCTCAAGACATGTCAGTGTCTTAACACAATGTGACGCTCAAAGCTTGCCACGATCCACTGCCCATACACTTTTATTACTCTTTTCTTCCTTTTTGTAGCAGAACAATGCGGTTGCTTGCTTGTAGTGATATTTAGGTAGTGTGAGTTGAATCATGTAAGGGTGACATAATAATATGAACATATGTTTTCGGCCTCTTGGAATTGTCAAAAATAATAATGTGATTATGACACAGCTTGTCTGAGTGAAAAATGCAAAGCGATGCCCTGCGTTATTTTTATTCACTCGGCTGCTACTGCATGAAAGTAATGTCATTTCTTCTTACTTTTATGACTAGATATCCTCACCTTATAACATTTAAACATGTGATAGGAATAGTGTCACTAGATTCACTCATACAAGCATGTTATTTACATTAAAATAAAATTCTTATTCTTTATTTTAAGAATAGATTAAGAAAGGGTCAGAGTGTCAACCAATAATCCTTCTGCAAACTTTTAGATTTTTGACCAAGTGATTTTGTTGTCCTAAAGACATTGTTCTTAGAAAAGGCTTTCTGCTTCCAGAGAAAGTGTGTTTCAGTTTGGAACATCATCCATGCTTTTCCATGCCGTAAAGTCAAGAGTCACATTTCATTTGCTGCAAATAAAGGATATCTTCTGTTGATGAATGTTACCCTGACAACCTGGGTTTGAGTGGAGCCAGAGAGCAGTGTAGAGAATCTCACTTGTCACTGACCACACGACTACACTGTCAAGTTGTACAGTAAAGGCAAAAAAACCTTCTTTTTAATGTCCTCCTCATTGTAACATGTGCAACTAGAAGTGGCACACAGGGTTATATTTCTTTATCTCTTGTGATGTTTATCTAGGTTCAGACCTGTATGGCTGTTCAACAAGATTATGAAAAACTTTAGATATTGGCTATGCATCTCATGACTATTTACAATCTTTTACTAAAAGATTTCTCACATACTGTGTGTTTCATGTTTTGTTTTCTTGCGCAGTTATCTTGCATAGGAGCAGTCTGGTTTAGCAAACATCTCTGATGTAAAGAATATACAATTGTTTCTTTTGAGACTGGATGAAATTGGGCTCTTTGATCTCATCAGGTTATATTTAAATCTTGCATCCCCAAGCAGATATCATAATGATCCACTCTTTGTTTTATTTATATTTATTTATGTTTTTCTTACAAGTGTGTGAGGGGTAAGGCAAGTTTATGTTACGTGTTTCATGTGCAGGACAATTCTTTACATTGAAGAACAGTGCATTAATATAAAAACTGCAAAAAAAAAGAAATGAAATGAAAACAGAAGAAAGACTCTAAAATCAATATTAAAAACGGACAACAGATTAAAAACACGATTAAGTTTAAAAATTCTAACTTAAAGGAACTATACCTGATATTATTTTAATCTTTCTAAGAAAAATGGTTTTCTACGTGGTATGGTATGTGGTAAAAGGGGTAATTTCATTACAATTAACGACTCATTGATTGCGCATATGTATGAGTTCAGGGCATTTTAGTTTACAAAAGCGGCTAGTTTTTTTAGCATTGGCGTGACACGCTCTCTGCCTGGTTAGTTTTTGGAACGTCCAGAGTGATCCGGAGTCAAATTATGAAAGTTAAACCCCTTAGCGAAGAAAAAGCGTCACACAAAGGTAAAAAAAAAATAGCCGCTATTGCTAACTAAGCTAGCCGAACGTGAAATCGGGTATAGTCCCTTTAAAAGAAGCAGTACAGTTCTTGACTTTTAAATAAACTTTATGTTGATGCAGTAGAGAACAGGAGGGTAGAAAAAACAGTAACTTTGCTTAGATTTGGACAGCCTATAAAACCAGTAAATCCCCTCAATTTGTTGGACATTTTAAGTTGCAAACATGTTTGTTGCCTGCTTAGAGCCTAGATTTTAACCAGATTCAGTTATATTACGGGCTGAAGTACTCTAATACTGCAGTTTTTGATAGATTTCATCTCCATTTGTCCGTTTGACTTTACAGGGTATTGCCTTCCACACATAAAGTGAACTAATTGTTGGAGGGAATGTTGTTTTCACCTAGTGTGCCTCAGTTTGTCTCTAAACGTTCCTCCCGTAAATGTGGCCAAAAGTTCCACTTCTAACAACCTACCACGGCACATCTGTCCACAATGACTCTGGCTTCACCAGATGTTGACATGTGCTGAAGTCATGGTTTCCCTTTCTTCTGAAGATTTCTCAGTGTTTGCGCATTGACTCTGCGCCACTCCTCGTCACCTGAGACCTGCTTTATAGAGGGTTTTGTTTGCCTTTTCATCCAGCAGATGTGCAGTTATATCTATATTACTAAATCTATCCCTATCTGCTGTATCTGTTGCACAGATAATGTTTTGACTCCACAGCGTTCCTTAACTGCCATTTCCTAGTGGCATTCAGACAGCGGAGAGTGCAAGATGGAAACACTTTGATATCTTTTTATAGCCCTTGCCTGCTTTGTAGACATTATTTTGTTTCATTTTTAAGGCCTTAGCAAGTCGTCGAGTAGTCAATTCTGCCAGAAAATGATGTTGAATGTTCTCTCTAATGAAAAGCAAAGGCTAACCACTGGAATATTTATTTTCATATCCACAAAGAGAACACTGCAATGCAAAGAAAAACACAACTAACTGTACGCTTATTGGTGCATATACAGCATTTGAGCATAAATATCTCTCAGAAGACTGGGTCATTCTTTTTTGGATAGATATTTTGAGATGTGTCCTCAGATTGAAAGTGCTCTGATGTTAGACTGAGAGTAGCACAATGTCTTTTGAGTCATTACCATCATCTAGGGTTTCTTGAATATGTAAAAATTGTTAAAGAACTATCCTGTCATGTGAAATGAGCAAAATTACCCTTGTGTTCAAACTTAACCAGATAAATCAGTAGTACAGTTCTAAATGTGGTTGTTTAATATTAAAGGCATACTCCGCCCTCAGAATGATGTGCCTTCATTTTGTACTCACCCTCAAACACTCTGGAACACTTTCTTGATGTTCATCATGTAGCCAGAGATATCGGGAGTTTTTCATTTTGAGGAAATTCCCATAAAGTGATGTTGAACGGCGCCCTTACAGAGACAGGGGCTGTAAGCACTCCCGCATGGTTTGGTCTACCGTGGCCACCATACTTTGGTGGTGTCATCCAGGAACTAAAACATGCTACGGTTTATGCTAAAAAATATATACTAAATGAAGTCGTTTCGAGTAAATTATG